>VDFB02049217.1:33034225-33122430 GCA_007258455.2 Sequoia sempervirens | reverse complement strand
GAAGGATTTGAAAAGGTCACCAAAAAATGTCATAAGTTGATTGATAAAGATCATAATTTTATTGAAGTGCTAGCATGTCAAGATTGTAATCCCCAAACACTAGGATAGGAGGGTAAAGAAGCAAAATCTTTCAAAGAATGGATTGAGAGAATAAATAAATACCCTGTTCATTTGCTAACCTCGAAAGTCATCGATGATATTATACATTGCAAGAACACTATAGTTAGTTATGAAATAGAGAAAGTGCAAAGGAATGTTAAAATACTCCAGATATTAGAAGAGTACACCAGGTTCAAGTTCAATTGGAAGGCAATACAGGTAATTTTAAAAGAGCGTATGCATTAGGTAATAAATGATTTTTGAAAATATTGGCTAAAGAAAAATGAAGAAAGGTTCCTAGAACCCGAGCCTTGAGTGGTATAAAGAAGTACCAGATACCAGATACCAGAGGTGTCACAAAGACATTTTGTTGAATTCAATTTTGTAGGAAGTTCCTGATCCTAGTAGGAGTTTCTTGTCTGGTATTCTAAAGAATGTTGATGGCCTTATTTTGTGCAAAGTATCGAGCATCAAAGTTTAAGGTTGAAATGTCTTGTTGTTGAAGAAGTCAAAGCTTTGACTTCATCTAGAATATTTTGATGACAACTGGCATATGCCATGTGCTACATTTCAATTTGTTATTTCTAATTCTCTTGATAAGACTTTATGTTTGAACTCTTGAGGCCTTGTTCCTATAAAAGGCCATTTATTATTTACTTTTATTTTTTAAGTTCATAATTTTTGGATGTTAGAAGAGCCAAACCTTCTCTAATTTTTGTTCTTTTTTCCCATTCTTTGAATCATTCTAGAATAAAAACATCTATGCACATAGAAATTAATCAATATTGAAGCTAATTTGATAGCTACCAATCTGATGTATCCTTTGTAGCTACTCTTGTAAGTTTAGACAGACAAGACTATATACTGTGTCATTTGCATACAAAACCTACTGGGTGTCCAAACTAAAACCCCTCTCTTTAAAAGCTTGTACCATTTTATACCTAGTTGTGAAGCAATTTGGTGAAGTATGAAGTGATTTTCTTTGATTTGATTAAATCTTGGGGCATGCATGGAGAATAACTAGGATAATTTTTAATTTTTAATTTTTAGTATTTTTTATGATTTGTTTTAGATTAAATGTTTAAATTTTTGAAAATGTTTCAAAAAATAGATGAATGAATGGAATTTATTGAAAATATTTCATTTTATATGATATTGTTGAATGCTTGAAGCTAAATATACTTAAGTGATAGCAAATGGTTTGATGTTCATGAAATATTATTGCAAATGTTTTGATTTCATGAGATTATTTTATGACTGAATTGGAAATATTGTATCTAATGCTTATGATTCTTAATGAAACTGAAATTCATTGTAAAGGAATTGAAGCAAACCATAGACCCATTGGGATTAACAACATTATCACATCATACCCTAAATTAAACCTAATATGGTCAAGACCTAACTATCAGAGACTTGGGATTGAGCTAAGTAAGCCTTTCCCTATAACAAGGATATCCCAAGGTTACCTAGCTAAGTCTTTCAAGAAGATAGGCTCTTTGTGATTTTCCTGTGAGGAATTTATCTGCACTATTACTACGAGTAACATCATCGTCAATAGGAACTAGTGCTAGAAAGGAGGGCCAGCTCTACCTTATTATTGTTCTTTAGGGCTGCCTTATTGTTTTTCATTAGTTTCATCAAGTTTGAAGCTGGATTTTCGTAGAGTCACTAGATCTCAATTTGGTGATCACCGTCTGTCTTTAATTGAGCTTAGTGGTTGAACATCATCTAGACCTCAAAATCCTAGAAGTGTAAGCAAAAATTTACAAAATCCAACTATTTTTATACCACCATTGCTTCCCGTAGCAATGGGTTTCTTTAACATAGAGTCACCAATTCAATTTTCTATGTATAATGATTTACCAAAAAAAACCTAACAAGTTGTGTCCTAAGTATTATCTTCACAAATATGCAGAAGAACATATCAATATATTTAAAGATACATGTTTTAGAGAAAGGATTCAACATGAAGATGTTGTGTCTAGGTTGTTCCCATATACCTTAAGTGATGAAGTTTACCAGTGGTACATCAACCTACCTCACAACTTAGTTAGATCATGGAAAGGTATGGAAAGTCAATTCTTGGCCAGATTTAGAATACCAGTTGATCCTATCCTATTATATCATTAGTTTGCTCAAATCAAGAGGTTTGATGGTTGATGCAGAGACAAAGGTTCTCAACATCCAACCTAGTTCATGAAATAGAATACTTTTTCTTTGAGGAAATTTCAACTACTTAGTCTTGAGAAATAAGGCTCCAAAGAGGCCAATATAACAAAGCATGTGCCCTCAAATAAACTCCAAAACCACAAATAACTAGAGGCAGCATTGAATAAACTCATAAAACCATCAACTCAATCATCTTTCTCAAGAAAAATCATCTATTAAAGAAGCAAATACAAAAACCCATACTCAAGGCTTGAACAAAGCTCCATTCAATGAGGGTTTGTAGAAAGTATGTTTTCTAAACCTCATACCAACTTGCCACACCTTCAATAATACTGGAATATGTCTAAAAAAACTCAAACAATCATCAAAAATTGCTTCCCCAAAAGATTTCACACTTTTCCATGTTTGAACCTCTCAAATTCACCCAAAACATGCAATTTTAACAACTAGGGCAACATAGGGCATCACCAAAAATATATCAAACCTTATTCAAATTATCCAAAACCTTGGACATAGTAAGAAAACCTCAAAATGAATCTTTCCACAAATTTTTATAAGCTTCCACTATACAAATTAGAAGAAATCACTTTTTTGGTATGCAACCCCAAAAACCCTATGTTCAGAATAGTTTTTAGGAAATGACATGTTTGACACCTTAAATGGCATTATAAAAATTATTGGTAAGAATAAAGTTTGTCCAACACATCAATTTATTTCCATATATCCAAGTTTTAGGTCTGTACCATTCTGTACTTGTCCGTACTAACATGTTTTCTGAACTACAATACTTGAAAAACGTTTTCTAAACTACCTACCTACACAAAAATCATCATAACTTTCTTATTACTCAATGAAAATGAGTGAGACTTGAACCAATGGAAAGATTATTAAATAATCTACACAATAAAACTACTTTCACAAAGTTTCCAGGACGTAGTATTCCATACAAGGCCTGAAAATAGAGAGAAAACTATTAAAACATCAAAACAAGGTATTGAAATTGACAAAATTGATTCCAATTTACATTTCCTTCCTTTGGATCAACTCTCCAAGGCTTAAATATATGATTAAAATATAAATAATGACTGACACTTCATTTCTAACTAATTAGCTACCCTTTACAACCAATTGACCCTTCATATTCTTGCTTTTGTTCACATTTTGCACTTTTGCAATTTTACATGTTTTGCAACTTTTGCAACAAAATGACTCAACCAACCCCTTAGTGACTTTAAATATATTAAAATATAACCACAAAAGACCTTTGAAAATTATTTTACATACATTTTACATTCAAAGATTCAATTTTTGAAATTTAGCCTTTTGAAGGCATTTGTGAGCAAGGTGCTCCTACACCATACAACCAACCAGCAAAACTTTCCAAGTCCCTTGGAAACATTCTTATACCTATCAAACAAATTAATCTTCCTTGTTCTTTGTTCCTTCTTCTTCTTCATTTGTCTTTTCCTTATCTTCTCTAACCAATCCTTTGTTCAACTTCTCATCTACTCCCATCAGTGGAGTACTCTTTAGGCTGCAAACTCAAGTGCTTCTTCAGAAAACTATCAATCTCTCTTTAACTTGCAAACATAAACTCAAACACGAACTCAACAAACCATCCATCTACCCAACAATAGATCCTAGAAGATGCCTCTCTCTTTTCCTTTGCACCTTCTACCCAGCTTAATCTCCATTGGAGGATGGTGACCACAGACCTTTCCTCGTCTGCCAACACACAACTCATAAACTTTCCTCTTTGCAGTTAGATGGACCAAGCACTTACAACCAAACTCAATAACAATAACTCAACAACCTAGATCAGCTAGCTCTGATACCAATTTGATACAGAGACAAAGTTCTCAACATCCAACCTAGTTCATGAAATAGAATACTTTTTCTTTGAGGAAATTTCAACTACTCAATCTTGAGAAATAAGGCTCCAAAGAGGCCAATATAACAAAGCATGTGCCCTCAAAAAAACTCCAAAACTACAAATAGATAGAGGCAGCATTGAATCAACTCATAAAACCATCAACTCAATCATATTTCTCAAGAAAAATCATCTATTAAAGAAGCAAATACAAAAACCCATACTCAAGGCTTGAACAAAGCTCCATTCAATGAGGGTTTGTAGAAAGTATGTTTTCTAAACCTCATACCAACTTGCCACACCTTCAATCATACTGGAATATGTCTGAAAAAACTCAAACAATCATCAAAAATTGCTTCCCCAAAATATTTCACACTTTTCCATCTTTGAACCTCTCAAATTCACCCAAAACAGGCAATTTTAACAACTAGGGCAGCATAGGGCATCACCAAAAATATATCAAACCTTATTAAAATTCTCCAAAACCTTGGATATACTAAGAAAACCTCAAAATGAATCTTTCCACAAATTTTTATAAGTTTCCACCATACAAATTAGAAGAAATCACATTTTTTTGTATGCAACCCTCAAAACCCTATGTTCAAAACAATTTTTAGGAAATGACTTGTTTGACCCCTTAAATGGAATTATAAAATTACTAGTAAGAATATAGTTTTTCCACCACATCAATATATTTCCATATATCCAAGTTTTAGGTTCGTAGCATTCCGTACTTGTCCGTACTAACATGTTTTCTGAACTGCAATTTCTGAAAAACGTTTTCTGAACTGCCTGCCTATATAAAAATCATCATAACTTTCTTATTACTCAATGAAAATGAGTGAGACTTAAACAAATGGAAATATTATTCAATAATATACACAATAAAACTATTTTCACAAAGTTTCTAGGCTGTAATAGGCCGTACAAGGCCTGAAAATAGATAGAAAACTGTTAAAACTTCAAAACAAGGTATTGAAATTGATAAAATTGATTCCAATTTACATTACCTTCCTTTGGCTCAACTCTCCAAGGCTTAAATATATTCTTACAACATAAATAATGATTTACCCTTCATTTTCAACTAATTAACTACCCTTTACAACCAATTGACCCTTCATATTCTTGCTTTTGTTCACATTTTGCACTTTTGCAATTTTACATGTTTTGCAACTTTTGCAACAAAATGACTCAACCAACCCCTTAGTGACTTTAAATATATTAAAATATAACCACACAAGACCTTTGAAAATTATTTTACATACATTTTACATTCAAAGATTCAATTTTTGAAATTTAGCCTTTTGAAGGCATTTATAAGCAAGGTGCTCCTGCTCCAATGGTGAACATATAACTAACTTTAATGAAAGGTTCTAAAAGGATTATTCTAGGTTACAAGCACCTTATGTAGTGGATAATTTGTCTAGTACTGTATTTTATTATATGGTAGTAGATCCTTTGATTTCTATGTTCATGAAATGAAGGGAAAATACTCTCACTACTTTACCAGAAGCCTATGGTAAAGCTATAAGTGTAAATTTAGAAATAAAACATATCAAAAGTGGATCGTTTACAAATGGAAAAAATGGATTAAATAATTATCTTGTCCCAAGTGTGAATGGAGTCCCTTTAAATCATACAATTACTCCTAATGATTTTTCTTCAGTGGTCTAGAATGGGACATTTCCTCAAAATACCTTCTTTGAACCAAGAAATAGTCAAGCTTTAGTCCCTCACCTTGGTCCAGCTATTACAGAACTACATCTTAACAAAAAATATTTCTTTTTGCAAACTCAAGAAAATAATAATGTTAAAATCTTAGAAGATAATGAAGAAATTTGAGAAGTTATAGCTCAACTCAAAAGATTAACCATAGAGGTTACACAATTAAAAAATCAAAAAAAATATCCTCAAAATATTAATCAAAATTCACAAATTCAAGTGTATAATGCTCCTAGACCACTCAAATCTTGGAACACATGACCAAATAATGGAGAGATATCCACACCTTTAGATAACATTAATCCTTTTGATGAAAGATCTAGGTCAAAGGTGAATTTAGCTGACCTTGCAATGAATAATTGATGTAGAATTCACAACACAAATGCTCATGTTGAAGTAGATTGTCGATAGTTTAAAATTGCTTCAGATATTTTTTTGGCTACTACAAATTACAATGAATAGTGTGACTCCCATCCTTCTAAAGGAAATGAAGTAGTTCTAGTAGGATATGATTCTGCTTTGGATCTTGAATGTTACGAACATGTCAAATCATCTATTGTTGTCAGAAGTTATACTCATGAATATCAAGGAGACAGTTCAGCCATGACTTTATAAACATATGTGTTTCTTTATCAAGATGAAAATGAACCTTAGGATGAAGTTCATGAAATTCATGGTTTTCAATAGTATTAGAAAGGACATAGTTATAACCTAAGAAGTAACATAACTGGTGGAAACAAATTCAATGGGCCTTTTACTATGCCAATTCCACCTAACAACTTTAATACTCCACCAAATGATAAATCAAGCAATACTCCATGGTTACCAAGGGTGACCTCTCATTATAATGCATCAAATGTTTCATGAAGTGAAAAGGTAGATCCTGCTAGATCAAAAAAAATTGACTAATTACTTAGCGGAAGAAATCAAAAAGGTAAAAATCAGCCTTTCTTTATTAGAATTGCTCAAGAAACCTGTGATTAGGAAAGCTTTCTTGAATACTTTGGAAGATCTTCCAAAAGAGAGGAAATTTAAAGAATATCAAGTGAAACATAATTCCCTTAAGGTGAAAGATAAGAATATTGTTCCTATGGCAGATGCTAAAATAGTATTTTACAAAGGAAAACTAGAATCCCCACCATTTTTGCTCACGTTGAGAATATTTGGTAAAAAATTTCATAATTGTTTAGTAGACTCTAGAGCATCTACTAATGTGATGTCTTTGTCCATATGTCAAATGCTAGGGTTAACTCTGACAAGTTTTTTGAATAAAGTTACATAACTTGACAAAACTGAAGTAAATGTAGTCATAGAATTAACTAATATTCACATGTGGCTAGTGTCAGATCCCAAAATTTAGTATTATATAGACATTCAGGTCATCAAGATACCTGATACTTATGGTATGTTATTAAGAAGGGATTGGTCAAAGACTTTGAATGGATATATGGCCATAGATTTCTCACACATGTGGTTTCCATGGAAAGTATTTTTTAACCAAATCATAATTGAAAGAGAACCATGAATGAAATACATGATTAATGATTATAATAAAAAAATGAAGTTCTATACATTGATGTAGAACTAGGAGTTTATAAGATCTGAAATTCAGGAGTCAAAATAGAAGTACTTATGTGTAATTCTTAAAACCATGATCAAATAACTCTTGGAACAAATGTTTTAATTGAATCAGATTGTGATTTTTCTAAGGAAGAAAATAGTCATTATGATAAATTATGGAAAAATATTGTTATAGAATCTTGGAAGAGAGGTAAAATTGAAATCTCACTAAAAAGTTTTTTAGTGTAGGATTGGTGGAGCTTACACAATTCTACACATTCAGAAGATAGTTGCATGATGTGCTTGGAAATAATTTACAAAATTTAAAGTCAGTACTATTTGGAACCCGACAGGATAAAAAGGTCTAAACCAGAAATGCATGAGGATAGATTCCAAGTCACACAAACCAAAAAATCTAGCTCAGTAGATTTTAAGAATGGTAAGTTTCAAGTTATGAATAATCAAGCCTAGATTCTTATGTTTGATGGATCCAAATTGAAACAAGGAATTGGAATTGTAGTTGAACTTATCTGCCTGCAAGGTAAATCTTTTCTTGTTGCTTATCGATTACAATTTCAATGTACTAACAACATGGTAGAATATGAAGCCCTTATTAATGGATTGATGCTTGCAATCAAGAAGAAATTCAAAATTCTTAAAATGTTCAGTGATTCTAAATTGGTAGTTAAACAAGTGCGAAAGTAGTACATTTTTCATTAGAAGCGATTGTCCAACTATCAACATAGAATATGGGATTTAATAGAAGATTTCAATTCTTTCAAAATTAATCACATTCCAAAGAGATTTAATCAGAGAGTCGATGCTTTGGCTACTACTACTAGTGCTTTAGAACATTTAGATGCTTCAGATCTAAAGAGATTTATAGTGGAATTGGTGCAGTTACTCTTGGTTCCCGATAATGTTACAAATTTGCAAGTGTTTGAAGATGTTTGACACATATTGGAATTCATTACTAAATCTAGTATCTTCAAAGCATAAATAATTGAAGAAATAGATCACCCTAATGGTGAAATTCAAGTCAAAGAATTAGCTCAAGCTAAGGATAATATATTCTGAAAGGAATAATTGAGTTGGAATGAGTATTTAACATTGATCAAATAGTTTGGCAAAAAGATTTTCCTAAAAGTGACAGAGAACAATCAAAGTTATACAATTTGCATACTAAAGAAGATCCTAAGAACATTTTTATAGGAAAGGTTTGTACTGAAGAAGAGAAGAGAAACATCACTCAGGAACTCAGAGATTATTGGAAGGTTATAGCATGGACATATGAAGATTTGAAAACTTATGATAATTCCATCATAACACATACAATACTACTAAAGCCTAATGCGAAGCCTCTCCAATAGAAAAAATGACCAGTAAATGCACTCTTAGAGCTATTAAACTAAAAGGAAGTCCAAAATATTTTATCAGCCCGAATAATTTTTCCTATCAGACATTCTACTTGGGTGGAAAATCTGGTACCCATAAGGAAAAAGAATGAAGAAATAAGGTTGTGCATAGATTTCTATAATTTTAGCAAGGCATCCAAGAAAGATGATTATCCACTACCTTCACTGGAAGAAGTATTACAAATAGTCAATGGCTCATAGATGATGTCCTTTTTGGATGGATTCTTTGGATATAATCAAGTAATTGTAGCAAAGGAAGATTGGATGAAGATAGCATTCACCACGAAGTGGGGAACTTTTGCTTATAGAAGGAT
This sequence comes from Sequoia sempervirens, assembly GCA_007258455.2. Taxonomy (NCBI): domain Eukaryota; kingdom Viridiplantae; phylum Streptophyta; class Pinopsida; order Cupressales; family Cupressaceae; genus Sequoia; species Sequoia sempervirens. Next base: position 33,113,278 of record VDFB02049217.1, on the reverse strand, counting down.
GCCATTCGAAGTGATAAATGTCATAGCTACATTTTAGAGAGCTATGGATTATGCATTTTGAGATTTGATAGGAAAATTTATTATCATCTACATGGATGACCTTGCAGTATTTTCAAAAAATAGAGGAGATCATGTTCGAGATCTTAGAGAAATACTAAAAAATTGTGAAACTTACGGAGTTTCACTAAATCCTAAGAAACGTATTTTTGAGGTGACTGAAGGTAAACTATTGGGACATATCATTTCTAAGAAAGGTATCTCAATAGACCGAAACACAGTGCACATTTCTCAAGCTACAAACCCCGAGAAGCAAAAAATAATTGAAATCATATTTCAGTAACATTAATTTTGTTCAAAACTTTATCACCATATTTTTTAAGATTGTCAAACCACTCAATGATATGTTAAAGAAAGATGCAAAAATAGAGTGGAAAAATGATGCTAAGCTCATCTTTGAAAATATAAAAGCTTCAATTATGAAAGCACCAGTATTGGTAAGTCCTAATTATGTTAAACCTTTTTATATTTACTCTTTTGATTTTGGTCATACTTGTGCAGTAGTACTAACACAGAAGGGTGAGAACAAAGAAGAAAACTTGATTGCTTTTATGAGTGCTCCATTTAAAGAAGTGGAGCTGAGATATACAGATGTTGAGAATTAAGTCTTTTCTTTGGTCAAAGTAGTATGAAAATTTATACATTCCATCCTCAAGAGTATAGTCAAAGCTATTGTTCTAAATGCTATAGTCAAAATTTTCTTAACATAGAGTGACCTCGGAGAAAGGAGAGATAAATGGGTTACAATTTTGCAAGGATTTTATTTAGAAATTATACCCATGAAATTGCTTGAAGGATAGGCTTTGGTCAAATCTATTATAGAAATAGATCTACAAATCTCTAGTCAACAGTATACTTTGGATGTTAAAGATCAAGAAGATTGGTATACAGATATATGACATTATTTAGTCAACCATACTTGTCTTGATCATATGCAAAGAAATCAGAGAAGAGCTCTTAAGATAAAATCACAAGGTTACATGATCAAAGGAGGAGCTCTAATTAAAATAAATCATGAAGGAATCTATTTGAGATGTTTGAATAGAACAGAAGTGAATGAAGTGTTGCAGGAATTGCATGATAAGTTTGGAACAACTCATGGAGCACCTTTAGCTACTACACACCTCATTTTGAGAGTTGGTTATTACTGGCCAATGATTTTTAAAGACACATATGAACATGTAAAACACTACTATACATGTCAAATTGTGTTAGATAAAGGAAGATTCAATTCTTAGCCATTACAACCGGTGATGGAGATTCACCCTTTCTCACAATGGGGACTAGAATTCATTGGTATTATCAATCCTACATCATCCATAGCTCATAGGTTTATACTAACTACTACAAATTATTGTAGTAGATGGACTAAAGAAATTCCTAGAAAACAATGCACCACATAGGTGGTTATCAAATTTTTAGAAGAAAATCTTATTACTAGGTTTGTAGTACTTTACAAATTGGTATGTGATAATGGCTCTACTTTTTCTTCATTAAAGTTTTCCAATTGGGAATTTGAATACAGTATAACATTAAAATTCTCATCTAACTATTATCCATAGGGAAATGGATTAGAAAAGTCATCAAACAAAAATTTGTTGGGTATAATTAAGAAATTGATTGAAAAGAATCCTAGGGAATGGTAGTCTATATTGAAATTCACCATTTGGATAGATTATACTAGGACAAAATTCACATTTGGAAATTATCCTTACACCTAGCTAATGGAGTAGACCCTATATTGCCTATAAATTTGAAAATCCCTATTGGGAATTTTTCTCAAGAATATATTATACTAGATGATAAAATTGAAGCTCGGTTGTTGCAATTAATGCACTTGGATGAGAAGCATACCTGAGATATAAATCATTTTTCTAGGCATCAATCTATGGTAAAACAATGGTTTGATAAAAGGACTAGATTAAAAACTTTTAGAATATCTTACTTGGTCTTGTACTAGAATAAATCCAATGAACATAAAGGTGAGCATAGTAAGTTTGACAAGCTATGGAAAGGTCCTTATCAAGTTTTCAAAATCCTAGGTGATAACACCTATAGGTTGAAAATTTTAACTGATGAAGCTGTCCCATTGCCTAACAATTGGTAGTTTTTAAAGTATTATTTCCAGTCTTAGTTTTTCCTCTCTTTTTTTTGTAAATATTTTTTTGTAAATATTTTTGTTTCTTTTTTAAAATAGTTTTTGTTTTGTAGATAGTATTTTCTATTGCTTTGTAAATAATCATTTGTTTCTTTTTTTTGCTTTCCTTTCTTTTGGGTCTTGTTTCATTTTTCTATACAATAGTTGTGATACAGAGAAGGGAGGAAACCTTTCAACAATCACAATTTAAAGGGTTTCAAATAATTTTCCCTTCCTCAAGACCCTATCTCAATGATCTCTCACACAATTACTCATTTCACCTTCTAGGTCTGAAAACTAGTTTCTTGACCATATCTCCCAAAACCAACCACAAACCCACAAAAAATTTACCAACTCAAACTCCCATTGAGAATTTCTTTAACATATCTTAAAACCCCATACACTTATTTTTGAACAACACCTCCTAAATTAGATTGGTACACTAAACACGGGAATAATTAGCCAACTTTTACAAAGTAATGCCTAGTAAAACTATCTCCCAACCCCAAAACTCAATGGATAGTCCTCAAATGGGCTACAAACATCTATAATCTACAACTTTTTTCCAATGAAATAATCAATAACTCACCAAAGCCTAAAACCCTTATTTAAGCCACTTTCCAAGAGGGTTTATTGGAACAAAAACTTCCACACCCTTTCACACCTTATCAATGACTCAAAAAAGTTAAAATATGTTTTCCAATGCCTGATCAACCATTACCCAACCTTTAACATTTCAATTTCATCAAATTCCTATTCATAACCATCATTTTCCAAGCCAAAACACATGAAAACACTACTAGGGCATCACTCCAAACCCTTTATTCCATCTTCCTTGCTCATTCCAACCACTCTAACATGAAAAACTATCTAATCCACCCATTCCACCCAGTTACCAGAAAATCCAATGGTGGAATGGGTGTCTAAAGCACATTATTCTTTTTCAAACCCTTAATCAGGGTTCTACAAAACTGTTTCCAGAAAACTACTGTTAAAACTCCTCAAACTCAATGAAATCTCACAAAAATAGATTAAAAGTGAAGATACTTCAATCCTCTAACAAATTACATTCATTTTAGAGAAATATCAATTTTTATGGAATTGTATAGTCTCATGGAGCAACAATTTACCAAAAAAATAATAGAAAAGAGGGTTTTTTTATTGATTTCTTAAATCAAAACTTCTACAACAACCTTACATCGAGTGTTTTGAGAATATTTAAACTTTTCCCACCAAAAAATGACTCAGAAAACCGACCTCAACCAATTTTTAAACTTCTAACCATTGGGATTCCTCTCTTGTGCATTTTTGCACTTTTGACAACATTGCATTTTTTACAACTTTTGCAAGTTTTACAATATTTTCCCAATGAAACCCTAATGACTCAAGATACATTATGAATGGTCTATTATGACCTTATTTAATTAAAAAAACTCAAAATACACCTAAAACCTATCATTAGACCTCACTTGACCACATTTTCTCAAAATGAACTTGGTGCCCATGCACCAGGTTGGCAACTTTCTGAAGGCAGACAAGGTAATAGAATGCCAATTCTAGGAATTTGATCTATGTTTTGACAAGAAATAGTTCTTTAATTATAGATAGTTTGAGAATTGTTTAGTTCTTTTACTCTAGTTAGCATAAATCATTAAGTTGATGTTGAGCTACAAATATGCACATTTAAAATCATTCTACTAAAATTTTAGGCTAGTAGTTATTTGCATTGAGTGAAAAATCAAAAGGCTACCTCTACTACCATTGTAATTCTCAACCTAATAGAGGGATTCATTACTTGCAAGTTGAAATGAGCTATCAATGAAATATACAAAGAGATATATAAGAAAAAATCAACTCTTTAGGCTATCCAAATATCTCTACCGGGGCTATAGATGCCCAGTTGGTAGTAGAGCTAGCTATGTTTGGGGGGGATTACAGAGATAACCTTGCCGAGGATATGGAAACCTAACTAGAAGCAAGGCTTTATCCCTAGTTGGCTTAAAAGGAATTTCCAAATTATGTAGGCCAATGCAAATAATTTCTATGCTTTAAGTTTCTTGTAGTGGAAATAATCAATTGCACATAGGTGAGATTAGTAATACTTAATCCTTTATGCTATCTAAAGTAAATTGGAATGTCAGAATGAAGATTTGACTATTTATAATTAGAACACTAAAAAAAAATTGAAACATGGTTATTAGATACATAATTTACTTTCTATTATTTTTTCTAGTTTTGTTGGTTGCTAGTTATTGTGTGGTTTCATAGTACGCCCCATTTTTCCCCTTGGAAAAATGTGGAACCCCCTTTTTTCTTTTCTTTTATTCTCACTTTCACTTAATTTGGCATCAATTTGGGGGTTGATAAAATTGCAAGTTTCATTTTCAATTTTCTTAGTCTTTTCTTTGACTTTGATCTCTCCTAGATTCAGTGTCCCAATCCTTTCATAAAGTTTTATTAGTTTATCAGAAACCAGAGTCCGTGAGTCAATGTAGATGCATCAAGGATGTATATTTTGTTAGTCTTAGTCCTTCCTAATAAGTTGTCACCTAAATGTTGTCAATCCTGGTGGTCACATTCCCTGTATTAGAGTCTAATAGTTGCTTTTCATTTTGTTTACTCGAAGGTCAAAAATTGGAGGTTCGATTGTACAATGTTTGAATCACTTTTTATTTCTCTTGAACCCAATTTCTAATTCTTCTTTTTATCCTATTTTTTTCTTTTAAAGCTTGGAGGTAAGTGTCTTGGTGCCCAGTAATCTTTCCAAGGTTTGGAACTGGAGGTTGTTAATCTTGGTGATCACAAATGATCATATATCTTAAAGGATTTTGCCTCAAAAAATCAAAGTGACACAAGAGTTCCACGTAAGCTTTTCACACCGTATTTTCCTCCAACAGTGAGCCCATGTAGAAACCTAGATGTTTGTAATTTCAACCCTAATTCACCATTATTACACCTTTATTCAAGAAATTAATGCATTGTAATAGGTAATTAATGAAGGTTGTCAACTACTCATGTACTTGGCATCACCTCGAGGTTGCAGTTGCTTTTATAACACTCAACTTCATGTCATACTACAAATTTGGAAAGGACATTGAACAAAATTAATACTGCAACACACAAAGACATGTTAATTTTTGGTAACTAAGAACATAGTTTACAAGGGTTTTAAAGCTTTCATTCTGAATAGATTGTTGCCATCCAAAAAACAAGGTACATCTTGAATAACAAAAAATATGTTAATCATTTTTACACATGAAATATCAAGGAAATGGTATTTCCCTTTTGAATAAATGAAATGTTAATTATTTTGATTTTAATTTTATTGAAAGGTGAATCAAAAGTTTTATAAATTATTTTAAAAAATGGTTAAAATTAACCCTAACTTGCACACAAAGCACATATTTGAAATGTAGAACACACTGACAAAAATGAGCACTTCTGAAGCAAAACCTAAAGATGAATTCAAGTACTGCAATCCACAAGCTATAACAATCATTGTGATAGCTACAGATACTCATATGGGATGGTATTTTGGTGTCAAGTTTCTCACATGGGAAAGGCAATAAAATTCTTCTCAGTGTACAAAGAATGTCGTAGCAGGTGGGTTACTTTTAGTAGGAGGGTCTCCACCCACGATGGAGACCCATGAATTAGTTATGGAATGTATGAATTACTATAACCCAAATAAGAGAGATATTGAGAAGGAGGGAAGAATTTATACAAATCTCTCTGAAAAATGAATTATATATACATTTTTGCTTCCTACATTTACTTAGATGCATCATGTGGATATGAAAGCTAAAACTAGAACCTACCTAGGTGTTGAAGAATGCAACTAAAAAATTATGAGTATACATTGGTGCCATGAGAGGATAAAAAGGTAGAAAAAACCAATTCTAAGGTCTATGCTCAACCAAGATTTTCAAGATATAATAACAATATTAAGCAGGATAGTAGGACTACGCGATGCAAAAAAAATTGAATCATGGATGTTTGTAATAATATCCAAATTGACAAAAAAATTATGCCCATGTATTGGGGGAGGTTTATCAATGCCGGATTGCATGATTAGTTAAAGAAATTCCCCAATTCTAGATGTTTTTATATGTCATCATATGTGATCTATTCCTATGCCATTAGGGAAAACAAGCAAGGTTTGAAGAGAGTTGGTACTTTGGGTAGAGAAGTAGGAAAAAGTTTAATATATGCTCATCTACCTTAAATTACTATCGATGGATACAAAGAGCATTATAGGATTGTTAATGATGTGTTTTCCATGAAGCTAGTCAAAACAATGGAAGGAGACAAATCTAAAAGATTGTCTCTGGAACCACATAGTGTCATTAAATTGATGGGAGGTTCGTATATTTAGTTTCCCACTTTCAGCTACATCAGAATAGAAGGTTTTGATGGGAAACTCCTCATGTTGCCCAAGTACCTTACAAAATAAATAGTGTTATTAGAATTGGTGAGATAGTTAGAGTTTTCCCAATCTCCTTAAAACCAGTTGATAAGCATAAAGATATCGAATCAGGAAATGTTCAATGAAAAGTTAAAACAAAAATGGCATCTTCTTCTATAGAAAAGCCAAGGATTGGAAGCCTACTAATGATGAAGAGGTGGAGATAATATAAAATATTAGCACACAAACTAGGTCTACATCTCAGAGAGCTACAACATTATTCACTTCTCCCCCTTCAGTTAATATGGCCACTATAAAACAGGCATTGGAAAAAAACTCCTATTATTTTGGATGAATTTTCTGAAGAAGATGAAAGCTAAGATTAAAGAAAAAATTGATAAGTGGGGTGCCATGTGGGAAAAGGTAAAAGAAAATAAGTCCAAAGGTAAACCCATGGTACAACTAGTAATTGAAGAAATTCTAGACAAAGGGTCAACTCCTATGAATATTGAAGAAGAAGAATTTCTAAGAGGAACACTTCCTTCATAAGAAGGAAACCCTAATGTTCTTTAAATGGAAATAGGGGAGAATGCAAGGCAAGATCCTACTAAGAATATTGTTGAAGATATCTTGGATTCCCAACCTTTGCTAGGGAATAATTAGAATGATAATGAGCAACCACGGGTCTTTGAGAAACTAAAGGAAGACCAAGTTGAAACCAAAAATGAAGAACCTTCACAAGTTTTAGGTGAAAAGGTTAGAGATGAAGAAAATTCTAATATAACAAGCTATGAAGAAAGTAATGTTCTATGAATGAACGTTTAACATCTGGCTAGATAAGAAAAATTAAGTCTTGAAATTGAAGAGATAGTGGTAAATCCTGGTAATCCAGAATCTGCACCAGAGAATATTAAAGAGGTTCCTATTTTAGAGGAAATAACAGATTAAGTTGAAGATGTTAGAGAAGAAGTTCTTGAACATTCTAAAAATGAGGAATGGAGAAGTGTTACAAAGGTAGAACATGATGAGGATGCACCTGATTGGTTAATCAAAGAATTGACTTCCCCATTAGAATTAGAGTTGGTACCTCTAGGCCTGAAAAATTTTTATGCAAGAAATGGAAACTCCTAAGCCTAGGCAAAGAGCTAAAATGAAGCATGTCATACAAAAGAATGCAGATGGAGTTAGGATAGTTCATATAGCTACCCCAATAGCTGAAAAAGGTAGACATGACATAATGCCTAAGGAGTATAAGATAACAAGTATCAATTTTGGACACTAATCATGGACATATGAGTTAGAAGAAATGAAGATGAATTTGGATAATACCATTGCTAGGGTACATAAGAATAAAAAAAAGAAAACAGAGTTAAAAGAATAGGTTTCTAGCCTAGAGAATTTTGTAAAGTCAAATGTTAACCCAATCTAATCAAGCACAAATTGAATTGTCTCAGAATACGGTGCTTATGTCACAAGAATACGGTACTTGAAGAATGAATTTATTATTGGGTGAAGCAAGGATAGGAATTCATTACAAATGGCATTGGGAAATACAAGGAAGCACACTATTGGCTTGAAAAGTCTAAAATATTGGAAGGAGAATATAGGTTTCATTAAGAACAAGTTGATGCTAAAAGATGAGATGTAGAGACTCTCATTCAAATAGATGTCAAAGAATTTATAAGAGGGAATATAATTTCAAAAAAGGAAGTTCTATCATGTGAAAAGTGGAAAAAATAGTTAAATTGGGAAGGTGACACTTTAACACAATGTATAGAATGATTTGAATGTCACCGAAAAATGTGATAAGTTGATTGATAAAGATTAGAATTTTATTAAAGTGCTAGCACATCAAGATTGTAATTCCTGAACACTAGGACAAGAGGGTAAAAATGTAAAATCTTTCAAGGAATGGATTGAGAGAATAAATAAAGACCTTTTATATTTGCTAACCCCCAAAGTCATCAATGAGATTATACATTGCAAGAACACTATAGTTAGTTATCAAACATAGAAAGTGCAAAGGAATGCAAAAATACTCCTGATAATAGAAGAGTACACTAGGATCAAGTTTAGTTGGAAGGCAATACAAGAAATTTCAAAACGAGTCTATGCATTAGGTATTAAATTCTTTCCAAGAATATTAACTGAAGAAAAATGAAAAAAGGTTCCTAGAACCCGAACGCTGAGTGGTATAAAGAAGTACCTAATACCAGATACCGAAGGTGTCACAAAGACATTTTGTTGAAATTTATTTTGCATGAAGTTCTCGGTCCTTGTAGGAGTTTCTTGTTTGGTATTCTAAAGAATGTTGATAGCCTTATTTTGTGTAGAGTATCAAGGACTAGAGTTTAAGGTTGAAAAGTGTTTCTATTGAAGAAGTCAAAGCTTTGAATTTGTCTAGAAGATTTTGATGACAACTAGTGTATGCTACATGTTGCATTTTGATTTGTTATTTCTGATTCTCTTGATAAGAATTTAAGTTTGAAATCTTGAGGCCTTGTTCCTATAAAAGGCTGTTTATTGTTTACTTTTATTTTTTAAGTTTAGAATTTGTGGATTTTGGAAGAGCCAAAACTTCTCTAAGTTTTTTTCTTTTTTACTATTTTCTAAATCATTTTGGACTAAAAGCCTGTGTGCACATAGAAATTAATCAATATCAAAGCTAATTTGATAGCTACCAATCTCATGTATCTTTTTAAGCTAGTTTTATTAGTTTAGCTGAACAAGACTATATGTTTCATTGTTTAAGGGTGCAAATAGAACCTACTCGGTGTCCAAAATAAAACCCTTCTCTTTAAAAGCTTGCACCATTTTATACCTAGCTGTGAAGCAATCTAGTGAAGTATGAAGTAGTTTTCTTTTATTTTATTAAATCTTGGGGCATGTGTGGAGAATAATCGGGAGAAGTTTTAAATTTTAAATTTTAGTATTTTTTATGCTTTGTTTTAGATTAAATTTTAAAATTTCTAAAAATGTTCCAAAAAGTAGATGAATGAATGGAATTTATTGAAAATCTTTCATTTAATATGAAATTTACAAATGCTTAAAACTAAATCTACTTGAGTGATAGCAAATTGTTTGATGTTCATGAAATATTATTGCAAATCTTTTTATTTCATGATATTATTTTATGATTGAACTAGAAATATTGTATCTAATGCTTATGATTCTTAATGAAACTAGAGTTAACTATAAAGGAATTGGAGAAAATCATAGATCCCTTGAGATTAACAAAATTATCACATCATACCTTGAAGTAAACCTAGTATGGTCAAGACCTGACTACCAGAGACTCGGGATTGAGCTAAGTAAACATTTCCCTATAACAAGGATACCCTGAGGTTACTTGGCTAACTATTTCAAGAAGATAGGCTCTTTGTGGTTTTCATATGAGGAATTTATCTACATTGTTGTTGCGAGTAACATCGTCATCAACACATAGCAACATGAGTGACTTCACTTTTGCAAAAAGCAAGTGTCATGCTTGATTTGAACAAGTGAGATCTTGCTCCTTTCTTAGCTTTACTATCACAAGGAAACCAAATCACATAGGCCACATCATTTCCACTCAATTCATTTTCTAATTTTGTGACAAGTGTCAAAATATGAGGATAATGATCAAGAACATGTGAAGACATAGTATTATCACATTTACTAACTCCCTCATAATGATTGAGGTCAGAAAATATATCATCCCTCAAAAACAATGTGCAATCCTCCTATGTATCAAGCAAAGAATTCTCACACATTTGTAACTCCTTCAACTAAATTGCATTATATGCGAGTTTATCATCATCCCAACAACACAACCCAATCACATTATCATGTGTATTAAATTTTTGAAAATAAGACTTAATATCATCCACAAGTCCATTGTCCACATTCAAATCATATCATTTAGAAAATGACATCAATGTCCCAAACAATGTCTTCCACTTCAAGTTCATAAACAAGATTGGCAGTACTCATCATGTTATCACAAGAAGAGGCTTCAAGTGCAGGTTCATATGAATCATAATTTTTTTTGCTATAAATACCTCATAGTGAGTGTTTAAAATGCATTCACTAGTACAATGAGTATCATATTCAACATTACCTCCCGCTACATCAACACAACAATGTGATGCATACTGTTGATGAGAAGGACTGTGAGTTGTAGATCTAGAAAATAGATCCTCATATGCATCCATGTGATTGACAAAATCACATTCTTCAAATGTAAACTCATCATAAAGACTATCATTAGTTGTATTAATATTTTTCTCTACATTTACACTTTTAGGTACAACTTCATAAATGCTAACCTCATGCAGACATTCAGTGATAACTTCAAACCTAGCAAAATGAGTATAAGAAGGTAAAGCATAAAATGAAACAAGAGTTCCTTGTTCATCATTATCAACATATGCATGCTCCTCATAATCAACTACTTGAACTAATTCATCTAATTAACCTCTTGCATGCATATCTCTTTCTTTGTTCATACTATTGAAACAATAAGCAGGGCTACATTCTTCATTGTCAAATTGAAAATCATCATTTATTTCTTCATTGCAACTTCTCACAAATGATTTCTCTATCATTTTCATCTTATACACTAACATTCTCAAAATAATTCCTCAAATCAATAGAGTCCTTTGTCTCATCATCATGAAATCTTGCATCAATGCTACACTCACTTGTAGAATTGATGTGACCCATTGTACCATCACATTGTTGACCACACATTTCTTCTATAAATAAAATATTTAGTTCATATCCATCATCTTATTCTTGTGAGGTTTAAAAAAATTTATCATCATTTACTTTGGAATACCTTTCACTCAGAGAAATCAACTCTACCTCCTCATTATGAGAGGAATCACAGTCATAAGGGTCAAAAACAAACTTGCAATACCCTTCAACTACACTCTCACAATCCATAGATGAGAAAATAATTTCAATATCATTTACATCATTGCATCCTTCTTTTGATACAGAAAATTGACTCTCTACTTATGTGTATTCAAGATCAATAGAAGGCATGACTTCACATGTTTCACTCAACTCATCATGTCTTATACCATTATGGCTACAATTTTTTTTCTGCATACATTTTCTCCATGGGTTCTTCAGAAACAAAACTCTCATTACTAAATGATATGGATTCAATTTTTTTTTCATATTTCTCTTCAAATTCTTCTTGGGCATGTGGATTTCTATCCTTAAATAGGCATTCATTGTCTATTGATTCTTCTTCAAAATAATCAATGAAATGATTATGAGCTCATGCAATGAATCTATGGAATGCATTGGAAAACTAGAAAACCAACATTCAATAATGCCTTCTAAAGCTCTTACAAAAAAACTTCATGATAACATCCACTTATTCAATTTGATAGTCTTCTATCAAATCAATAAAACATTGTACATGTTGTGATGCTGATTTTTCAAGATCTCCTCTAAACTTAGGGAAATATTCATTAATTTTTCTTGGGATAGAATGTGGGTAACCTTGTATTTTACTAAAATCGAGAGGGTTGTATCTTTCACTAGTGAACACCTTCCTTTGAGGACATGGCTTTGTTTGAGGCATGACATTAGAGCTTGTAAAGTGAGGACTAGAATAACCATACACATTTGCAAATAAAACCTATTCCCTCTGCAAATATTTAATTTTCAAGATCCCTGTATCCCTTTCTTGTAGTGCTTAATTTCACTAAATAAAGAAACCAAAGTTTACTAATACTTTCAAACATGGTCTTCATGTACAATTTTTTTCTTTTTGAAAACCAAAATATGGAAAATACTTGGGTATGTTGCAACTATTGCAAATTCTTCTTCTTGACTGAAAATATTTATAGATTTAAAACTTTCTTCACATCTTCATCAGGTTCTTTTGATAGAGTCACCACCTCTCTTCACATAGGACTGAAATTCAAGCAATATGAAGCTCCTTCAAAGATGAATTCCCTTCTAAGTTCCTTTCACCAGTAGAGCACCACAAATTGTGAAACTTTCAAGTTCATTGCAACAATTTCTTTCTTCAAGTATGAATTCCTTCAATATTTGAACCAAATGATTAGATTAGAAAATAATATGACTCTATGATAGGATAGTCTACAACTAAAGATTCAAATTTCTTCCCTAGCAAAGTCACTAATCTGTTGGTTCCCAAATCTATAATCCACTTGCATCTTAAAGGGTTGCCAGGCCTAATGGTTAGATTCAAGGAGAGATTTAGCCAACGAATGAGAGATTTAACTAAAACCCTTTCTCCCTTGCACTTCGAGCTCCATGAAACCTAGGAGGGTGATCCCAATAGTATAATTATAGATACTTGTGTATCTAAGCACCCATAACATTGTAAATAGATAATTTCTCCTTTATTTTCTAAATAGACATACTACCCTAAAGGTTTGGCTGACCTTCATGATAATTCCTAATTTAAACATGACAAATGTAAAGAATTAAATTCAACACACATTCATACAGATATTGATAAGTAAAATTGGTTTTAAATTGTGATTAGCTATTGAATTAACCAAAAAATGTAATATGAATAGCACACTTAGATCAGTGTCTCATCCTTGGAATAGATTCAATTCCAATACCTTCACAACCTGATAAATTTTTTACATGACATCAATTAAGCTTTGAAGATACTACATTACAATATTTCAACATTATATCTTGACCAACACTTCTTATCATAATCCTAGAACTGAGTTTAACATAAACCAATAGCTTCACTCAAGTATTTACATCAATTATTTGAATTAACAAGCATGAACAAAACAAAAAATCCACTAGAAATAAATGGAGATAAATAAAATAAACCTTGATTATGCTATTCATAACTTATAAAACAAGTATATAGGATAGAAAATGGCCTTGAATTTGCACCATTCATATTATTTTTCCAGTATTGCTATCAAAATTACATATACATTGAAAAAATTAGACCCTAAGACTTAACTCTAAAATGTTGTCTTCTCATTACAATATTCTTCATGATAAATTACAAAACAACCAACCCCCTAAAAATCAAGTAGAAAATTGCACTTAAGGGAAAAGCTGAAACCCTAAAATGGAAATCTTGGAAAACATCTAGCATCATGTGAGTCTTTAGATCAAAAATTTCATCTCCACTGCTAAATTCCCATTCTGCACTTTGCTTTCCCACTCCTTGCATTTTCTTACCCATACTACAATAGAAAATTTTCTTTTCATCTTCACCCAACAACTAAAAATTACTCTTACCTTGTGAGAAAACTTCATCCCTTTCTCCATTTTTACCCTATAGCTTAAAATAATTTTGTTTTAAAGTGAAGGAGTTTTAATCTCCTCTCTTTATCTGTAGTTGTAAAAGTCCAGTCAATTTCTTCTCTTACTTTCACTTAGCAACAAAAAATATTCCTTTACTGTGGGAGCCCTTTACTTCTTTGTTTTTCCTACACACTTACCATTACATTTTTTAAATTTTAATATTTTGATGCCTAGCAATAGATAATTTATTTCACTTTACATTTTTTTTTGTTGTATTTACTTGTGAAAACTTTAATTACTTTATCGGGATGCATAAAACCCCTTTACTCATGTTTTTACATTTGCATGTTTCATTTAAAATATTTTCTTTTAAATGTCAAATAATTTAATTCTTTCATTGGGAAATATAAAAAAATTCACCCATGCATTACCTTTACCTTATTATTTTCAACTCACCGTAAAAATTTTATCAAGTGTAAAGTGAAAATTTATCATAGTTCAAACCATTTCCACATGGAGACTCCCCACTCCCCCGCTCCTTTCTTCCCATGGTGACATCAATTCCACAGGCTAGCAGGTACAACCTTTTTAACAACTCAATAAAATATTTTTAAAGATTAAAAATATTGTTTCGCAAGTAGTTTCCTCCATATGCCACCACTGAATTAAATTCTAAGTGGGTGTGTCCCTTGGGGGGTGGCAGGGGATGGCATGGATAGGTCCACACTCCTTTTCTCAAACCGTTGATTCATTACTCTACCCTAGTTTTCATATTCTATCGCATCTCAATGAACATGATGACATCACCTCAAACCATGACAGCTCAAGAAATTTTTTGTAGTGGTCAGCATACAACACTATCTTCCTTCTATCAAATCCATGCATATGAGGGCTTTCCATGGCCAATAGTTTGCTGCGCACAAGGATTGCATTCATGAAATACTCTTATTACTCAAAAAACCCTGGTAACTATGCTTCTTGCTTTTTGCAGTGTTGAATTGAAAACTTATACATCACAACCCATGATCAATGTGCAACATGTGACTCGAGGGCACTAAAGCTCTACCATTAAATAATGTTCATTTATAATCTTTCCATTGCTCTAATTCACAAATTTTTTAGGTTGTATATAATAAGATTTGGGTGACCATGCCAAATGGAAATACCTCAAGAAATTTTGATGCATTCCATTGCAATATCAAATTATCCCTAAACATGTGCATAATTTTCTCACATACCAGGCATCAAATAAAAATGTTTTATGTGTTGTCTTCATGTTCCCGTGTACAATTTTTTCTTCACAATAACAAATTGACCCCTTTCGGCTAGGACGATAGATGCCCATTTGCAACATAAACATCTTATATTCATAATATCACAAGCCTACAATACAGTCCTTGAGCCTTCTCAAGATGTGTGGCTATGTTCTTTGAATTCCCCTTCTTACTTCAAAAAAATGCAAACAAATTCCAATTTCCAAGTGCAATGTCGATAGAAGAATTCTTCACATCTAATTTACTCTATGTAGCCTCGATGGTTTCTTTTACTTGTTGCAAGACAATCATCTTGTTATTAGTCCCATGTTTCCAAGCATAAATAAAATAATTTTATGAGTCTTCATCCACCTTAAGTGCATCCCCAATACAATTATGAAATTAACCTACTCTCAATCTAAGCCTATGCCATGGCCGCAAGACTAGAAATGCATCCACATAATTAGGACTCTTGAATAGTAGTATCCCGTATAAAAAAATTGCTTCTTCAGTATCATGTAGCTATTTAAGTAACCTATCAAGATTAAATAGTGTCATGAATATATCCCATGATAACTCAAGTAAAACATAACCTTCCTTCAACTGATGGAAGAATTCCAAACACTCAAAACACATGAATTTTTGGATGAATTCCTCCTTTAGCCAAACTATCAATTTGAAATATTATGTAGCACATGTCAGCAGAAGGTGACAACTTGTAGACATATGATTAATTTAGCTCAATGTAAAGCTTCTGGGCAGTGAGAACACTCACAAAGATTGTATAGGTAAGTAATCAAAATAATATTTGACTTCCTCAACCCTCCTCATCATCTGCTTTAACATTTGATACTTTGCAACTTGCAAACTTATTTGTGTATATAATTATGCATTTCAGATTTTTCCTTCCCATTAACTAATATCCTTCTCCATCTTGAAAGGCTTCTTGATGTAATCTCCATGAGAGGATAGTTTTGAATGGCTAGGAGGACATGAGAATGTTAATTATGTGCATCTAATATAATAGTCCTGTTGAATTGATTATCCATATGATGAACCTTTTCAATTCTTTTTTCGTTTGATGTTCCTTAGCTAAATTGGGTATTTTATAAACCTTGAGTGTTGAAAATTGACCCAACATACAAGCAAAAGAAAAGTTCTACCCTAGTGAAGGGGATTGCAACCACAAGGGACAACTATGAATTAGCTCTCCATCAAATAAATATCACTCAAATAAGAAGTCAGGTAAGTCACTTCATCTACACCTTTGCTTGCCAATAAAAAGGTTTTTATTGATTAATTTCAAAACATTGCAGAAATCAAAATTTGCAAATTTTGGGAGCTCCATCAATTTATACTAGATGAAATGTTTCCCAAGAAATGGGAGTTCTTTCTAGATATATGTCTAATCTTGGTAGATTTGATTGGGATGATGTTAAAAGAGTCTTCAGATATTTGTGTGGTACCTCAAATTATTCCTTGTGTTATCATAGTAATTTTATTGAAGACTAAATTTCCCTTAATATTCATGGTTATGTGGTTTCAGATAGGGTAGGTGATTTTGATAGTAGATGATCCACCAATTCTTATGTGTTTACTTTATTTGGTGGTGAAATTAGTTGGATGAGTAAGTTTCAGGGTGTAGTTTCTTTTTCCACTACTGAAGATGAGTATATGGAAGCTACTCATGCTTGTAAAGAAGCCATTTGGATTAAGAGATTGTGTTTAGATATTGGAATAAATCAAGATGCAGTGAAAATCTATTGCAATAGTCAGAGTACAATATGTCTAGCTAAGAACCCAACATTTCAAGCCAAGACCAAGCATATTGATGTATAGTATCATTTTTTTAGAGATATGGTCGAAAATGGCAAGGTGAAGTTGGTTAAGATAAAGAGTTTGATTAATTTTTTTTATTCTTTAACTAAGAATGTGAGCACAAACAAGTTTAAATGGTGTTAGGATTCTATTTGCCTTTCGACCCCTAGAAATTAGGAGATTATGTTTAAACAACCACCTATTTCTCTTACAAGTTGTTTAAAAATTGGGAGATTCATTGGAAAAATGTGTCTCAACCTTGCAATTACATAAAGTTTACTATTGATAGGTAAGTGCAAGAGGTGCAGGAGTGGGTTTTTGGGGGTATTTCCCCCCTCGTGAGGGGTTTGGGTGTTATGAAATAACTTGCACAATAGAAGAATATGATATGAAATATGTTGCAAATACTTGGTAATAACTAAGAATAATAGGCCACTTCGAGGGGGAAAACCTCCAAATATCTCTAATGAGAACACACTTCACAACTTGATGATGAAATAAGACTCACAACCTCCTATATATACCTATTTATGCCAAGGATATCACCTAGGCTGACTTAAACACACCTATATAAGACTTAGGCTGACCTAAACAACTAAATAACAATATACTAATGATAATATGACTTAATAGAGAGTTAAGATAGCCACAAGCCGACTATTCATAACCCGATGTACAATAATATTAAGGGCATAGCATGCCCCTCTTCTTCAAAGAAGAATTGTCCTCAATGCTAATCAAGTTTGGAAACTTTTGAATGAACTCCTTGTCTTCCCATGTGGCATTTTCAACTGGTAAATTCTTCCATTGGATGAGATACTTAGTGATAGTTCTATTCCTCAACTTCTTTGTGCGTGTTTGACGAATGCACTATGGTTCCAAAATGATTCTTCCTTCTTCATCCAGCTCGGGAAGTGTTGTTTGAGTGGGAATATTATGCCCAATTACCTTCTTCAAATAGGAAACATAAAAAACTGGATGTATCTTTGTTGTTGGTGGCAACTCAAGCTTGTAGGAAACACTACCGATCTTCTGCATGATTTGGTATGGACCATAATACTTTGGAGACAACTTATTATTCTTTCTTTGCTGCTTTAGTGAGATTTTCTTATAAGGCTGCAATCGCAAGAAGACCCAATCCCTAGCTTCAAAACTTCTTTCACTACGATGTTGGTCTGCCTATTGTTTCATTCGATTTTGTGCCATGGCTAAATTCTCCTTGAGTCCTGAAAGTACTTGTTGATGAAGCAAGTGGTTTTCTATTTCCTGAACTCTTGGGGACACCTTAATTGATGATGTGATGGAAGGAGGATGATATCCATAAAGTGCCAAAAATGGAGACATTTTTGATGACCTATGAAAAGAAGTATTATACCACCATTCTACAAGTGGTAGCCAATCTACCCACTGAGACTGTTTCTTTGAAGTGAAGCAATGTAGATATCCTTCCAAACACTTATTAACAACCTTTGTTTTCCCATCTGATTGAGGGTGGTATGAAGAGCTAAGAGCCAATTGAGTACCCAAACATGAGAATAAATCTTTCCAAAAGTGACTAGTGAAGATAGGATCACAATCACTAACAATAACTTTAGGTGTACCATGTAGCTTTTGGATATTCTCCAAAAAAGCTTTAGTCACTGCACTTGCTATAAAAGGATGTGCTAATGCAATGAAATGTGCATATTTAGTGAGCCAATCAACTACCACCATGATGACATTATGACCTTCAGATTTGGGAAGCCCTGTGATGAAGTCCATGGATACCTCTTCCCAACGCTGGCTAGGAATAGATAAGGGTTGCAAGAGACCTGGTGTCTTAATTGTCTCCCCTTTATGCCTTTGACACACCAAAATTTAGCCACAAATTTTTGAACATCACCCTTTAGCCCTTCCCAAAAGAAATCTTGTTTGACTTGATAATATGTCTTCAAAAATCCTGAATGACCACCCACTAGAGACTTATGCAACTCTGTGAGAATCTTGATTTTAAGATTGGAATTCTTGCAGAGATACAAATGCTCTTTATACCAAAGAGTATCTCCCTTCCAACAAAATTTATCTGAACTACTAGGATCACTTTTTAATTGCTCGATGAGATTACTTGTCACAACATCATTTTTCCACTTTGTTTTGGCTTCCTCCACCCAATTTGCTTGTAATATTGAAAGGGAACACAATAAGGCTTCATCTTTCTCATCCTTCCTTGACAATGCATCTGCGACAATATTTTCTTTCCCTTTCTTATATACAATCTCAAAGTCATATCCTAACATCTTAGTGACCCATTTTTGTTGCTCTTCAGAAGATAGTTGTTGTTCTAAAAAATATTTTAGGCTATCATGATTTGTCTTAACCTTGAAATGTCTACCCAATAGATAAGGATACCATTGTTTTATTGCATGGAGTATTGCTAGCATTTCCTTCTCATAAATAGGTTTTAGTTGATTCTTACCTTTTAATTGATGACTCTCAAAAGCAATTGGTCAACCTTCTTCCATGAGCATTGCTCCCATCCCATTTCCAGAAGCATCACATTCCACAATCAATTCCTTGGTGAATTCAGGAGTGGCAAGTACTAGAGTTGTACACATAGCCTCCTTCAATCTCTCAAATGTTGTATTGGCAGAATCATTCCAATGAAAAGAATCCTTCTTCAATAGAGTGGTGAGAGGTGCTACTATACTACCATAATTCTTCACAAATCTTCTATAGTACCCTATCAATCCCAAGAATCCTCTTAGTTTCTTAATGGTTTTTGGAATAGGCCATTCCATGATAGTCTTACTTTTGTTAGGGTCCACCTTTACTCCTTCATGTGAAACTATGTGTCCCAAATACTCCACCTCTGTAAGACCAAAAGCACACTTGGATGGCTTAGCATAGAGTTTATGATCTTCAAGTATTTGTAATACTTGGTCCACATGTTGCAAATGTTCTTCCCAAGTCTTCCTATAAATCAAGATATCATCAAAGAATACTAGCACAAACTTTTACAAGAACTTCTTAAAAATGGAATTCATCAAACTTTGGAATGTAGATGGTGCATTGGTAAGACCAAATGGCATCACCAAAAATTCATAATGACCCTAATGAGTCTGAAATGTTGTCTTACAAATATCTTCCTCCTTAATCCAAATTTGGTGATAACCAGATCTAAGATCTAACTTCGTAAAAAACATAGCTCCATTCAATTCAACTAGCAAATCATCAATGACTGGAATTGGAAACTTCTCTTTAATGGTGTACATGTTGAGCACTCTATAATCTGGACAAATGTGCCAAGTATCATCCTTCTTACGTACCATCACCACAGTCAAGGAATAAGCACTTTGGCTATGCCTAATGATTCTTTCCTCTAGCATCTCTTCAACAATTTTTTCTATCTCTCTTTTGAATGTGTGGATACCTGTAAGGCCTGATGTTCGGTGGTTGGCTCCCTGGGACTAACTATATGGCATGATCATGATCCCTCTTAGGAGGAAGTCCTTTAGGCATATCTCCAAGAATAACTGAGTGACGATCAATTATAGCTTGCAAATCTGGATGAGTAGGAGTATTAGATTGAGAGACTTCTAATGAACATAGTTGGGCCACAAATCCATCCACTCCTTTCTTAAGCAACTTTTTCATTTGATGAGAGCTTACCATTTGTGGAGATTTTTCCTTCAACCCCCTTAGCTCTACTAGCCTTCCTTCTGATTGAAATCTCATGAATAGTTCTTGGAAGTTCATCTCAATTGTTCCTAGTGTAGTAAGCCATTGTACTCCCAAAACAATATCTGCACCCATGGATATCACATACATTGGGGTATCAAGTTGATAATATCCCATGGATAATTTAATGCTATGACACTTCCCTGAACAACTAACTGTACCACCATCTATAATAAAAACTTGGAACTCTGGAGCTAGATATATGAAACAATTTAGACGAGTAGCTAACTTTTTGTTGATGAAATTATGAGTACTACCGAGTTGATCAACACTGTTACCTTCTACTTCTTTAGGAACCCCACCACCTTGAGAGTTTGTGGAGCACTGAAACCTGAGAGTGCATGACAAGAAATGATTGGTTGAGAATCATGTGATTCCTCATTTGACTCCCTTTCATCTTCTAGTATGGGTTCCTCCTCTTCTTCCTCATTGGGACCTTCAATATAAAACAATTTCTTTTCACTACATTTATGTCCTCAACTATATTTGCTATCGCAATTGAAACACAAGCCTTTTGCTCTTTCTTCTCAATTTTTTGTGGAGTCAACTTAGTAGATTGTGTTGAATATCCTTTCTCTCTTGTCACATTAGCCCCTTGCTTCTTAGAAATCAAATACTTCTCCTCTACCCTACGTGCTAAGATAAAAGACTCATTTATGGAACTAGGGATAAACATGCGTACCTCATGTTGAATGTGATCCTTGAGACCACCCAAGAATAAGTCATTCAAGTTTTCCTCCATAATTGAATCCACCTTTAAGGCTAGATTTTGGAATTGCTAAATATAATCCTTAACTGATCCTGTTTGTTGAAGTTTAGCTAGCTGGCTGAAGAAGTTGTATATGATGCTATTGCTATATTATGCTTGGATTTCCTCTGTAAAAATTGACCATGAGACGGTGAGCCCCTTTTTCCTTCGATGAGTGCAAAGCCAATGATACCTAATGAGGGTGCAACCCGAGACACAGAAAATAACCCACAAACAAGAGAATAATTTTATTATTCAAAAAATGGAGCTTCTTACATGCAAAGGATCTCAAATCCCCAAGTTATACAACACATGCAAGCTACAAAAAGCTACAGAATAACCCTTTCGCAATATGCAAGCTTGTCCCCAAAAATTCACCCAAAAATATTAGAAACCTGCCCATAAATAGAGATCCTCTTTAGTTTAGAGCCAAAACAACATTAAAATTTGAGTTTAGGTGGTTTGGTGCCAAAAATTACAACTTGAAGTTCAAATTTCAAAAGAACATTTGCAATTGTATCTTCTAGAAAGTGCGCCAACTTCCCGGGGCCATAACTTTTGATCTGGGGCTCTGATTCTCGAACCGTTTGAACCATTGGAAAGGTCTCAAAGTCAAGAACATGCTCAAAATTTGCTACACCAATTTAAGAAAGTTTTAGGGCCATTCCAGAAGATCTATGTGCCTCAAATCCAACTTGGAATATTTTCAGGTGCAAATCTGGGAAACTAAAACTACAATATCTTTCAACCTAGGAATAGAAAATAAAAACCATAAATTGGGAATTTCATTATGATGAAAAGGGTATCCAAAAATGTAAAAAATTCTAAGAAATGATAAACTTGAAATTTAACTATTTTTGGGTGATGCAAGATTGCCCTTATGCCACTGGATGCTCCTGCATCAGACACCCAGGGTAATTTGAGAAGTGACCCCATCACGTCTCAAATGGTTAAGGAAAACCCAACTAGTCAACCACTGCCTTAGACAGCTAGGATGAATCTTCCACAGGCCTTCCTCTCCATTTCACTAGATATTCTTCATACTGCATGTTTCTGGTACTCCTTCCCACATGACTATCCAAGATTTCCTCAATCTCCTCCTTTTCTGAAGTAGATGCTGGAATCCCACATTGTTCCATCATTGGTACTTCCTCTGTGCCACCTTCATGATACTTTGTCAAATCTAAAATGTTAAACATAGGGGAAATGTTGAATCCATCTGACAACTCTACCTCATATGCATTCCCTAAATCATGCTTCTTTAAAATTTTACAGGGACCAAACTTCTTCATCTTCAATTTGTTATATGTTCCCACTGGAAACCTTTCTTTCCTCAAGTGGACTATCACTTCATCACCAATCTGAAACTCCTTATACCTCCTCTTCTGATATGCCTTAGCCTTATACTACATATTCATCTTGTTAATATGTTCCCTTACATTCTCATGTATATCCTTGATGTGTTCTGTAAAATCTTCGGCTTCAACACTTATTTTCTTCTCTTGGTCCATCTTCCTCAATTCTTGAGCTATTTTGGGGCTACCTCCATACACAATCTGGAATGGTGATCTACCAGTGCTTCTATTGACAGAATTGTTGTAAGAGAATTCTACCTGGGGTAAGATCAAGTCCCATCCCTTGGGTTTATCTCCTACCAAACATCTCAGTAGGTTACCTAGACTCCTGTTAACAACCTTTGTCTACCCATCTGTTTGTGGATGGTGTGCAAAACTAAACTTCAGCTCTGTCTTCAAATTCTTCCACAAGGTCTTCCAAAAGTACCCCACAAATTTGGTGTCATGGTCTGAAACAATACTCTTTGGCAGACCATGTAGCTTCACCACCTCTTTGAAGAACAATTCAGCAATGTGGAATGCATCATGGGTCTTCTTACATCGAATGAAATGTGCCATCTTTGAAAACCTATCAACCACCACAAAGACTGAATCATTCCCACATTGTGTCCTTGGCAAACCAAGAACAAAGTCCATACTTATATCCTCCCATGGCCTCTCGGGTATTGGTAAGGGCTGATATAAGCCTGTATTCTGGCTCACTCCTTTAGCCATCTAACATACCCTGCAACTTTGTATAAACTTCTTCACATCCTGTGACAACTAAGGCCAATAATAATGCTCACTGATAATGGTAATGGCCTTATCTCAACCAAAATGTCCTGCCATTCCTCCACTATGCTTCTCCTTTATCAGGTTCTCCCTCATGGAACTCCTCGGGATACATGATTGACTTCCCTTAAATAACATGCCATCCTGGATTATGAAATCTAGCCACCTTGTCTTGTCCACTGTAACAGGTTCCTTGCAAGCTTTCCAAGCCTCTACAAAATCAGGATCTTCTACATACAGTGTCTTGAGTTCATTGAACCCAACCACTTCAATCTGCATCTTTGTCATCAATGTATGCCTCCTACTTAAGGAATTTGCAGCCCTATTTGACTTCCCACTCCTATGTTTCAAAACAAAGGTATAACTACAAAAACTCTACCCATTTCATATGCCTCTGATTTAATTTTCCCTGACTATTTAGGTACTACAAGGCCTAATGATCAGTATATAGAACAAATTCCTTCGGCAACAAATAATGTCTCCATTTCTTTAATGCTTGAACTATTGCATAAAATTCCTAATCATATACATAATACTTTCTCTTGGCATCATTTAACTTTTCACTGAAATAGGCAATGGGCTTACCTTCTTGGCTCAACACTGCTCCAATGGCACAACCACTAGCATCACAATCCACCTAAAACACCTTGTTGAAATTTGGGAGGCAGAATAGGTTGCTCTGTCACATTCTACTTTAACGACTCAAAACTTTTGCTGCTCCAGTGCTCCACTTGAATTCTTTTCTATCCTCTCATTGTTTCAATCAGGGGTCCACAAATGCTACTGAAGTTTCTAATGAACTTTCTATAAAAACTAGCCAAACCATGGAATGATCTCACCTCAGTAGCAGTTCTTGGGGTAGGCCATTCCAGAATAGCCTTCACCTTCTCTGGGTCCATCTTGAGACCTTCTGCTGAGACAACAAACCCCAAGTACACTAACTCCCTCTTCACAAAACTGCACTTCTTCAGATTAATCAACAGTTTCTCTTCTCTTAACTTCTCAAAGGCTCTCCGAATATGCATCAGATGCTCATCCAACATCTTACTAAAAATCAAAATATCATCTAAATACAAAATAACAAAACTTCCCAGAAATTATTTTAGTACCTCGTTTATAAGCCGCATGAATGTGCTTGGTGCATTGGTTAGCCCAAAAGGCATGACTAACCACTCATACAGGCCCTCTTTGGTCTTGAAGGCAGTCTTCCATTCATCTCCCTCTCGAATCGGATCTGTGATATCCACTCTTCAGATCAATCTTTGTGAAGTACTGAGCTCCACTCAAACAGTCCATCAGGTCATGCATCCTTGGCAGGGGAAATCTGTACTTGATTGTTATCTTGTTTATGGCTCAGAATTTGTACACATCCTCCCTCCCCATCCTTCTTTGGTGCTAGTACTATAGGTACTGCACATGGACTCAAACTCTCCTATATCAAACCCTTTCTCAACAACTCTTGAACTTGTTGTTCAACTCCTCATTTTCTATTGGAGTCATTCTATGAGCTGCCTTATTTGACAAACTGGCTCCAAGAATCAAGTCAATCTGATGATTGATCTTCCTTATTGGTGGTAAACCCTCGGTACATTATTAGAAATAATATCTTGAAACTCATCCAACATCCCAGAAACTTCTTCTAGAACCTTCTCACTATCCTCATTACTCACTCTAGGAATCAATGCATAACACACATGCTCATGCTTCATACCTTCTAATTTTTTTTTCCATCTACATAACAAATTCTAGCACTACTGCATACCTTTTCTTCGGTCTCCTTCAGGGGTTTCAACTTGTGACGAACCCCATCCTTTGTCAAGGAATAGGTGTTTGCATGGCCATCATGTATAGCTCGCCTATCGAACTGCCACGGCCTCCCCAACAACATGTGACATGCATCCATGGGGATGATATCATAGAGTACCTCATCATGGTAGCTCCCGATCTTGAACTTTACTAGGCACTGCTCATTGACCAAAACTTTGTGGTCTTTCTACAACCAGGCAATCCGATACAGATGTGGGTGCCTTTCCCTCTTCAACTTCAACTTTGTGACCATCTCCTCTGACACCAAATTATCAGTGCTCCGACCATCAATAATGACATCACAACATTTTCCTTCACATTTTCACCTTGTGCAAAATAGATTCTTCCTCTGTTCTAGTTCCTTTTCTTCAGTCACTAGGGCTCTCCTAATCACTAGATTTTATCCCCTTTCAGCATCATCTGAATGTTCAGATTGGGCCACCTCATCTGCATGCACAACCCTTCCACGACCTTCTGGCCTTTTGTCTGCCCTTCCTTGGTGTTGTGGACATTCATAGGCTCGATGCCCTTCTTCACCACACTAGAAACATGTTCCTCTAAAACCACCTCTTCTAGATCCTTGTCCATATCTCCCTCGTCCTCTACCTCTTTGATCACCAGTGTTTTGATCATGAGGGTAGTAGAAGTTGTCATTCCTTTGGCTTCGACTGGTACCCACATCTTCACTTTTCTTTTCATCATCATTTCGGCTTCCTGAAGGTCTTCCATTGCCCCTTCCGCTTTGACCTCCTCGTCCTTTATACTTGCCATTGAATCTTTTGTTTAGCTTCTCTTCCACCTCTAGAGCAAACTGATACACATCCTCAATGGTGGTCATTCTGACTAGGCTTAACTCGTCTTGAATGCTTGGTCGTAACCCATTAAGATATCAGGCTACCTTCTCCTTATTGGCATCTGTGTGACTCATTTTCATGATTATCTTGTGAAAATATTTAGTATATTCTTTCACAGATCTGCTTCCTTGCTTCAACCCTTGCAATTTCTTCAATAGATCTAACTTGTAGTCCACTAGTATGAACTGCTTATTCAGTTTCTCTACCATGCAATCCCATCTGGTGATCTTGACTTTTCCTCTTTGATTTCTTTCCAACTAGACCTCTTTCCACCAAATACTGGCATGGTGATGCAGAGGGTCAAGGATCTCAAAAGTTACAAAGATTTAAGATTAACAAAGCTTTTTTCTTCAATCTCTCAACTAGACTCCAACTTAGAGATAGGGCCTTCACCTTGCACTTAAGACTTTTCTGCCTCCCTTGTGATTCCTAATCACTGAAATGAACTCAAAACACTTGAAAAAACTTGATTCAAATGGGTTTCAAACCCTAACCCACTATTTTGAACAAAACTCCTTTTTTGCTGCTCAACTAGTCCTACTAGCCCTATTAGGCCTTTGGCGATGGAATATTGTCTTTTCTCTCAAACTTTGCAATTTAACCTCCAACTTAATGATTGTATCAGGTGTGTTTTTTGATGTTTAATAACATATCAACTCACTTGCACCACTTGTTTCAGACCTTCTTGCTTCTAACCCTGCTATTTCCTTAAAATTAGGCCTAATTAGCCCTATTTAACAAAGCAACCCCTCTTCAAATTTGTCTCCTAGCCTTGAAACTCTCAACAGTCTCCTAAAACACTCCCAAATCAAATATTTTCACACTTTTAATCTTCTAGGATACTCACAACATGCCCAACTACAAAACCCTTCCTAATTTGGCTTAAAACTAGGGCTTTTTGATTCTAGGGTTTCTAAATGCTTCCAAGACTTGGTTTTTGACTTTTCACCATTCATTCATCATGGTTCAACTATTAGAACTCAAAAATATGCCTCTTGTTAAGGCATTTTGTCCACTGATATACCCTAGGGTAAACTTTCTTGCATTTTCCTTTGCCAATTCACTGTGCACACCTAGTTTTCCACCTTGCCTACATATTTATTAGTTATTTTTTCATGATGCAAGCTATTCTTGATCCATTTCATATGGTTTCAGTCACATACTCCTTGAAATGGATCTTTCATTCATTTTAAAGCTCTCAAAACAGTGCAAATCTGCCTTTTTTCTGTACACAGTCAGCAAGAAAACGTAAAAGAATGGATTCTTATTAACTTTATGAGCCTTCAAAGATTTGAAAACATGTAAATATCAATGCTTAAACCATCATATTGATTCAAACTTCAATAGGAAACCAATAGACTGCCAAAAAGACACAAAAAAAATGCAAAAAATAGTAATTTACTACCTTTTCTTGGAAACAGTCCATACAACTTCTTCAAATATTCATCAAACTCTATACAAATGATTTCCCTGGGGTTATAGATCAATTACAAAACTGTTCCAACCAACTAAAGTCAATTTCCAATACATTAAGGTTAATTAAACTCTTAATCTCACTTTCCCGCCCAAACAGAATTTTGAAATTTTGAAATAACAATCTTGAAATTTATTAACAAGCATCCCCTAAATACTATTGGATATTCAATATCCAAGCTTATTTAACCTATATAAAGCATAAGAACATTAATCAAATCCCTAAAACATAATTTACATGTTACATTTCATTTTTGACCTGGATTCCTTATTAGGAATCTTGAAACTTTTAACACCCTCAGTACACTTATTCAACTCAAATTCCATTATAGGCTTCAATACATCATAATTAATGTTTTGACATGCTTGGAAGGTCCTCTTGACCCTTGCACTCTCCTGGTTCTTTAAGTGCTCCTTGAAGGTCTTGGGTGCTCCTGCACCATTCTCCCAAGGAAAGAAAGAACTCTTCTCCCAAGAAGTGTCCCATGTGTTTCCACTAAGAAACCTCTTGCTCACATGTGCTTTCATCTTCCAATGAGAAGGCAGGTAGTCTCCCAAAGTTACTGTCTTTCTCTTCTACCAACTTGCATTCTTGACAGAACCAAAATAAGGATTAGGGTGTCCTCTTTGCTGCTTGAAAATAGTGAGTTCTTGTGCCCTACTGCTGCCCTCATTCCAATGCCTCCTTTGTGTAAGAACTCCACCATTAATACCATCATTTATAGGGCATTCAATGCCTCCAACCCTGATACTATCTAGATCCCACAAGGACTAATTTGATGGACTGTCCACCTCATAACCTTGCTGCAACTTATCTCTTTTCAGCTTACCAATGCCTTCCCCTATTTCACCCTGCTTATTCACCTACAAACTCTTCTCAAAACAAATCAAAAAATTATCATTAGACTGCTCCAAAGGTAAAGGAACCAACTAATATCTAACATCTCCCTTTTGAACCAAATAGGTGTTAAGAAACCCATCGTGCAAAGTTCTTCTAACATACTGCCATGGCCTTCCCAAGATGATATGACCACAAGTCATTGGAATAACATCACAAAGCACTCTATCATGATATGAACCAATGGAGAAATCAACAAAATCTCTCTTACCAATCTCTACATCTTGTCCTTGAGTTACCCAAGTGGACTTGTAGGGAGTAGGATGATCAAAAGTTTCAATCCCTAGCTTGGTTACCATATCAACTAAAACAAAATTGCTATGTGACCCTGAATCTATAAGTAATCTGCATATCTTACCATGACTGAGACAATTTGTTTTGAAAATGGTTACCTTTGGTTCTTGATGAAGTCTTTCTCCCTGCTTGATCATGAGAAACTCGTCATCAGTCACAAGGTCTACCATAAATGTTTTTGGTTCCTCCTTCTTATCTTCTTCTTCTTGCACCAAGGTAGCTCTCCTTTCTCTGCCTTTATTAGCTTGTTCCCACTTAGGACACTTGAAGGAAGGATGCCCTAGTTCATTGCAATTAAAACATCTGCCTGTGAATGGTCCTCTACCTTGTCCAAATATGCCTCCTCCTCTTGGAGTGTACCCACCTCTTTGATCAGAAAATATCTCTTTACCCTTGTCATTGCTGCCTTTATCATTACTGCCTTGTCCTTGCTCTCTATTACCTCTACCCCTATTTGAACTACCTCCTCTTCCACCATTGTTTGATCTTTCTTGCTTCCTTTTCACTTTTTCTTCTGCTCTAATGGCCAACTGAAAACATTTCTCCAATGTCCATGGCAATTGCAAACCAATCTCATCTTACAGATTGTACCTTAAGCCATTGATGTACCTGGCTATTTTCTCATCCTCTTCTTCATAACCTCCTCTAATACTAAGCTTGTGAAATTGCTCAGTATAGGACATAACATCCAAGTCCTTTTGCTTTGAATTATGCCTCATCCTTTTCACATGAATGGTATAATCAGATGGTAGGAATTGCTAATTTACCAAACTCTTCATCCTTTCCCATGTAGAAACTTTTGCCAATCCTCTAGCCATCCTATCATTCTGGAAACTTGTCCACCATGTCAATGTTGTGCCCCTCAACTTGGTTTTAGCAAACTTGACCTTCCTCTCTTCATCCATCTCCTCAAATTCAAAGTAGTTTTCCAAGGCATCAAGCCATCCAAACACCTCTTCACTATCCATCTTCCCTTGATAGATAGGAAAATCTATGTGACTCTTCCCTCCATGACCCTTTACTACCTTCAACAACCTCACTAACCTCCTTTCCTTAGGGTCCTCTGTATCATCTACTTGCTGTTCCTAATTTACCCTCACATTCTCTTCATCCTCTTCATTGTTTTCTTGGTCTTCTTGTTCTTCTCTCCTCCTACTCCTCTTAAGGTTATTGATCCTTGCCTGCATAGTGTCTCTCTCTGTTCTCCATTGCCTTTACTCTCTTGCTCTTGCTGCTTCTTGTTCCCTTCTTTCTCTTCTCTCCCTCTCCAAGATCTCTTTCAACTCTTCCAACTCTCTTTCCAATTGATTTTTTGGTGCCATTGCTATTTCTCCAATCCCTAAAGGACCTACTCACTGCTCTAATACCACTTTGATTCAGAGGGTCAGGGATCTCAAAAGTTACACAAAGATTTAAGATTAACAAAGCTTTGTTCTTCAATCTCTCAACTAGACTCCAACTTAGAGATAGGGCCTTCATCTTGCACTTAAGACTTTTCTGCCTCCCTTGTGATTCCTAATCACTGAAATGAACTCAAAAGACTTGAACAAACTTGATTCAAATGGGTTTCAAACCCTAACCCACTATTTTGAACAAAACTCCTTTTTTGCTACTTAACCAGTCCTACTAGCCCTATTAGGCCTTTGGCAATGGAATATTGTCTTTTCTCTTAAACTTTGCAATTTAACCTCCAACTTAATGATTGTATCAGGTTTGTTTTGTGATGGTTAATAACATATCAACTCACTTGCACCACTTGTTTCAGACCTTCTTGCTTCTAACACTGTTGTTTCCTTAAAATTAGGCCTAATTAGCCCTATTTAACAAAGCAATCCCTCTTCAAATTTTTCTCCTGGACTTGAAACTCTCAATAGTCTCCTAAAACACTCCCAAATCAAATATTTTCACACTTTTAATCTTCTAGGATACTCACAACATGCCCAACTACAAAACCCTCCCTAATTTGGCTTAAAACTAGGGCTTTTTGATTCTAGGGTTTCCAAATGCTTCCAAGACTTGGTTTTTGACTTTTCACCATTCATTCATCATGGCTCAACTATTAGAACTCAAAAATATGCCTCTTGTTAAGGAAGTTTGTCCACTGCTATACCCTAGGGTCAACTTTCTTGCATTTTCCTTTGCCAATTCACTATGCACACTCATTTTTCCACCTTTCCTACATATTTATTAGTTAGTTTTTCATGATGCAAGTTAGTCTTGATCCATTTCATAGGGTTTCAGCCACATACTCTTTGAAATGGATCTTTCATTCATTTTAAAGCCCTTAAAACAGTGCAAATCTGCCTTTTTTTTGTACATAGTCAGCAAGAAAATGTAAAAGAATGGATTCTTATTAACTTTCAGAGCCTTCAAAGATTTGAAAACATGTAAATATCAATGCTTAAACCATCATATTGATTCAAACTTCAATAGGAAACCAATAGACTGCCAAAAAGACACAAAAGAAATGCAAAAAAAGTAATTTACTACCTTTTCTTGGAAACAGTCCATACAACTTCTTCAAATCTTCATCAAACTTCATACAAATGATTTCCCTAGGGTTATAGATCAATTAAAAAACTATTCCAACCAACTAAAGTCGGTTTCCAATACATTAAGGTTAATTAAACTCTTAATCTCACTTTCCCGCCCAAACAGAAATTTGAATTTTTGAAATAACAATCTTGAAATTTATTAACAAGCATCCCCAAAAGACTATTGGATATTCAATATCCAAGCTTATTTAACCTATATAAATCATAAGAACATTAATCAAATCCCTAAAACATACTTTACCCATTACATTGCATTTTTGACCTGGATTCCTTATCAGGAATCTTGAAACTTTTAACACCCTCAGTACACTTATTCAACTCAAATGCCATTATAGGCTTCAATACATCATAATTAATGCTTTGACATGCTTGGAAGGTCCTCCTGACCCCTACACTCTCCTGGTTCTTGAAGTGCTCCTTGATAGTCCTAGGTGCTCCTGCACCACATGGCCCATTAGCTTCATTTTTGCAAACTTAACCCGATCTAGGTCCTCTATTTCCTCATACTCAAAATATTCTTGTAGATCGTTGATCCAATTGATCAACTCTTCCAGGTTCAGACCTCCAGAATAACTGGGGACTTCTGCTCTATGTCTTTTCCCGATCTCCGAAATGGCCCTTATTAGCTGCATTTGGTCTTGATCAATTGCTTTTTCTTCCCCTTCTACATCTGAACCTTCTTCCTCTCCTTCATCCTCACTTTCCTCCCTCAGGTTTAACCCTCTTCCCAACTGCTCTTGTAACACATCAATCTGTCTCTGGAGGGTTGCCAGTGCATCTCTTCCACCAGCATCTCTACCGCCTTGACCACCTCTGGCAACACCACACCTACCAGGCATCACTCTTGGAGGCATCTTTCTTGACCTCAACCCAAAACCATGGTCTTGGTGTGAACTGCCTCACGATCGGTGATCTGTCCACACGCTCAAGAAAAATCCGCTCTGATACCACTTGATGAGGGCGTAACCTGAGACACAGAAAATAACCCACAAATAAGAGAATAATTTTATTATTTAAAAAATGGAGCTTCTTACATGCAGAGGATCTCAAATCCCAAAGTTCTACAACACAAGCAAGCTACAAAAAGCTACAGAATAACCCTTTCCCAATATGCAAGCTTGTCCCCAAAAAGTCACCCAAAAATATGAGAAACCTACCCATAAATAGAGCTCCTCTTTATTTTGGAGCCAAAACAACATTAAAATTTGAGTTTAGGCAGTTTGGTGCCAAAAATTACAACTTGAAGTTCAAATTTCAAAAGAACATTTGCAATTGTATCTTCTAGAAAGTGCGCCAACTTCCCAGGGCCATAACTTTTGATCCGGGGCTCTGATTCATTAACTGTTTGAGCCGTTGGAAAGGTCTCAAAGTCAAGAACATGCTTGAAATCTGCTATGCTGATTTTGGCAAGTTTTGGGGCCATTTTGGAAGCTCTAAGTGCCTCAAATCCAACTCAGAAGATTTTCAGGTGCAAATCTAGGAAACTAAAACTGCAATATCTTTCAACCTAGGAATATAAAATAAAAACCATAAATTAAGAATTTCATTATGACAAAAAGGGTATCCAAAAATGTAAAAACATCAAAGAAATGATAAAATTGAAATTTAACTATTTTTGGGTGATACAAGATTGCCCTTACACCACTGGATGCTCCTACATCAATACCAAATTAATTGATCTAGTTCTAAATATAGGGAAGCCATCGTGACCTTTTAGTCCATTTGGGATTTGGTGTACTTCAAAAAAATTCCCCATTTGGTTTATCCATGTGAGAGGATCCTTACCATCAAACTTGCGCATATCCACCTTTGGAAATAAATTCATAGATCCCATAGGAGTACTAAAGCTTGTGTCTATGGTAGCTGACCTAGAATTTTCACCTTGGGTGCTTGAGAACTCCTTTCTTGGTTCAACCATGTAGGTGCTTAATATGTTTCGTATGTCCGATATATCTCCTCTTAGGTCACACATATCCATCTTCATTGAGGAAATGTCTTCCTTGACCATATTGATTTCCTCATTATGAGTAACATCCTCAATTGTTTCACCGTCCTTATCAGGAGTCTTCCCCGGAGTGACAACATTCTTTTTACCCCTTGTTCTAGGCCCCGACATGATGGAAACCACTAATGCTGAAATAAATCACACAAATGAAACTTAAATTCTATGAAATTTTTACTATAATCTCCTTTGGTATGTCTTCAAAAACCCAATAAAAATTAGACTTTAATTCAACAAGATGCGCGAGATATGTAGATTCCAAAAAAATAGTGTAGAAACCATAATTGTGTAATAATTCACTTAGTTCTACTCCAATCCTTCTGAAATCTGGACTGTAGGTTCTTCAATATGTTCTTCAAAAACCCTTAAAAAATTAGAATTTTTTTTTCCAAAATCTGAAATATATGCTCTTCACAAAATCGCCTCCAAAATTGAGAAGAACCTTGCCTCTATTGTGCCAAGATCATGCTCTGATACCACTTATTATGAAATAACTTGCACAATAGAAGAATATGATATGAAATATACTACAAATACTTGATAATAACTAAGAATAATAGGCCACTTCGAGGGGAAAAACCTCCAAATATCTTTAATGAGAACACACTTCACAACTTGATGCTGAAATAAGACTCACAACCTCCTATATATACCTATTTATGCCAAGGATATCACCTAGGCCGACTTAGACAAACCTATATAAGACTTAGGCTGACCTAAACAACTAAATAACAATATACTAATGATAATATGACTTAATGGTGAGTTAAGATAGCCACAAGCCGACTATTCATAACCCGATGTACAATAGTATTAAGGGCGTAGCACTAGGGGGATCATCACCTTAAAAGGGGCTTTTGGGGCTACACACCCCAATGTGGGCTCGAGAGCAACACCCTTGAAATCTAAATTTTATGTATATTTTATTATTGTAAATCTGAACTATTCATCATTAGGTCTCACATCTGATGGTAGATATTTAATGGCCTATCTTTCCCTAGAAGGAAACCCTATTTTATGAGGGCATTGTATTATGGTTGTGTATTGTGATGTATTTTAAGAGCTTGATAGTACTCATGTTGCCTTTGGATCTCTAGTTCTTGATACTCCTATAAGAAGCTTGCTCTGCAAGTATATTGCAATCTTCATGATTTATGAATAATATATTGGGAAAATTTCAGAGTGTGGAATTTTTCTCTTGAAAGGGTTTTTCCCACATAAATCATTGTGTTGTGATATGCATGATATTTATTTTTGTTTCTATTTTTATTTATTTAATTATTGAAAAGATATGTAAAGTTTTACATTATCCTCCTCTCAAGATTAGTGTAGAAAGGTGTTTCGCTACCTTAGCTTCTATGGAGCAAATTTTTCCTTCAATATTTTAGTTTTTGGCCCTTACATCCTTTCCACTTTATGGTGGCTTCGCGCCATGAATGCTAAAATTTAATCTTTCTAAAAAGCACACAATAAGCCACATCCTAGCTATGTAGATTTTCTTTATATCATTTTTCCTTTCTAGCCCAAACTAGGGCATGTGTGTGCCTAGTGGGTTTTCCTTGAAACTATTCTCACAAATTCTGAAATCACCCGCCAACTTCCCATGTCAACCTTTTCGTTGGGTGGATCATTTTGTCTATGGATGTATCTCTCTTGGGGTGGAGTTTGTTAGGCAAGTGGTAGATTTCTTACTTTCAGTGTGGACTTCTAGGGTGGCATCATCAGTCATCGTAGCTGATTAGATTGTGTCTTAACAACTAATCTAGGATCTGATTGTTTTCTGACACTAGCATATCTTTGCAGAACTTCTACAAGATCTAGAACCATTAATGGAGCAGCTTAAACTTTATGAGATTTTTTTTTTGTGATCTAATAAGACCGTAAATTTGATTGCAGTCTATCATATTCAAACACTTGGTAGTTGTTCTTCTCTATTGGTTGCGGTGGTGGCTTCTTCTTCTGGCTATAAAAAGGAGTTTTTTTTTAAATATAGGGAGATAGTTTTTTTAAGA
This sequence comes from Sequoia sempervirens, assembly GCA_007258455.2. Classification (NCBI taxonomy): domain Eukaryota; kingdom Viridiplantae; phylum Streptophyta; class Pinopsida; order Cupressales; family Cupressaceae; genus Sequoia; species Sequoia sempervirens. The sequence goes on along the minus strand of VDFB02049217.1, from coordinate 33,077,872 downwards.
GTATGAGTATTTTCTAAAGAGCACTATTCACACTCTTTGGCATGTTTATTTGTCCAGACTATTAATTAGATTTTCATTCGACCTTTTTTTAAAGTTAATTTATCATAACAAATTAGATCTATTAAGAAGAAATCTTTGGAATTGTGAATTTTATCTCCTTTATCACAAATTTCATTTTCTTATGTCATTTATACTAAGATCACTATGTTAAAAGCCTTACATAGATAATTTGGATGATTATTTTACATGTTAGCTTTTATGTTTGATTCTATCTTTCAGAGATTGAATCATGTTCATCATACTCTTTCAGTTTTTGTAAAGGATATGCTATTTTTCAGATTATGTTGTAAATAGGAGGATTCTGTGAATATCTAAGTATTCCTGTCAATCTCAAGGGTTTCTTATTCCTATGGGACCTTAATGGATGCTTCCCACTGGAAGATTTGAATTACTGCACTGTGCTTTCTCTATCCTTTGTCATTTATTCTCTTCTCAACAATGAAGGGTCTGTGGCATTTTGTGTCCATTTCATTAGGAGTAAAAAATGGTTAGAATTTGAAATGTTGTAAAAGCATTGGCACATCGCCATTTTTCTTTTTTTCCATGTGTTTCTCTTTTCCCTTTTCCCCAAACACAAAGAAAAGCCTGCTTTCTTTAAAAATCCTAGAGGTCATTTAGTGAGGCACAATTCAGTCCCCCACTCACTAAATTTCCCATAAGGCTATTCAGAGAGGTACAAGCTTTTATGATCAATAGTTCTTTTTCTGGCATGCTTGGTGGGACCATCTTTTTTAAATGTCTAACTAGAATTTTTAGAAATATTTTATAAATCAGACTAAGAAGAGAGGTTGGAAATCTCATGCCCAAAGTTCAAATAAGAGCATCCTCTAGAGGGAATTTCTAGTACTCCCACCTACCCACTTCGGCCCCCACTATAAGACAAACTATAGGTTTTGTATCACCTGTCAGAAGTAATAGAGTGAGAAGTGCTAGCTCATAATCTAGATCTTTGTCCACTCCCCTAGAAGGCTAAACCTTCCAAATTAGAATACTCGTCTACCCCATCCATAGGTATTTGTTATCAATAGCTCACTTAGGTACTCCTGCTCCTAAAATTTTTGTAACCTGGAATAGTGGCAACCTGCTACTTCCACCTACGCCCTCAGATGTGTGGCCTACCATACCTTCCAATGTTTTCAAAACAATTCTGAGGTTCATAGGGGAGGATTTTAATACCCCTTCAGATCATCCCTAGGACATAGTGGAGGTATGTAGAGTCTATAAAATTGCATAAGAAAATGTGGCCCTTAGATTACTGGTTGCATCTTGTTAGAGCCTGCAATTTTTGACAAATTTTGGAAAAAATTAAGGCTCCCATCATGAAAATTTTGATTGTAGCACTCATAAATGCACCTGTGCAATCTCTACATTCATTTCTTCTTTATCAATTTTCTTTATCTGATCATTCTATTTTACTGGATCAGCCTTCTTTCCCTTTTTACTTCATCAAACTCTTTAGATATGTCCTGGTTTGTTGCAATTATAGCATATGGCATTCCCCTTATTAGATTGACTTTTGCTAGAACTTGACCTACACTGATCAGCTTTATGTCCATATTTTTTGCAAGTGTAATAGTATCCATTAAAGGATTGATTCACTCTACTTCTATTAAACTGATTCATCATTTTGGTTCTGCATTCACTAGCTTTATGACCAAATCTATTGCACAAGAAACATTGTCCAGAGAAAGGACCAGAAAAATAATATATCCTACTTCTGCATTTAGTTGCTTTATGACCAAATCTATTACAAGTGAAACAAGTCCCATTGAAATATGGGTACCTTTGTGCATTAGGTTGTCTAACAGGAGGATTTCTAGTAAACTTATTTGAATTTATTTTCTACCTCCCTTTACCTTGAGTCTTTTGATTGATTACTACATTTTTCATAGCGTTGGAGTTTTCACCATCATTTCCTGGACAACCTTTGTCTTTAGAGGGTTTTTTCCTTGCAATCAATTCATCAAGCTTGTTGGAGCTAGATTTGAAACTATTTTCACAAAGATTTGCTTTCTCTAGGTCTGCTTTCAAGTTCACCACTTCTTCTTCAAGCTTAGTGCACTCATCAGATTTGGTTTGGATCATTTTATTCAAACACTCTTCAACCTTCTTCTTTTCCTCTACTTGTACCTTTAATCCAGTGATGTCATCATTTCCTTGCTTCAACTACTTAGTTACTTCCCTATGTCTTTCTTTGAAATTCTTGAGTTGCTCTCTCAACTTCTTGACACATTCATTCACCTCATCCAAATTTTCTTTCAATTCCTTATTTTCATTTTTATCTTTGTCAAGATCTTCAAGCACAATCCAGAGTTCTTCATTATTACTCATTTATTCCATCTTCAGGACCTTCCCCAAGCTAGTAGGCTTCTCTAGAGGAACCGAGCTCTAATACCAATTATTAAATATCCAAGATACTAAGAGGGAGGGTGAATTAGTATCTTATTAAACTTACTGAACAAATACCATACAGTTATTCCAAAGCATAAAACAATAAAGACAATAAAGATCATTAATAGAGCATGGAATCATTCAACACATAAAACTAGGATTTTTATTTGGAAAACCCAAAGAGGTAAAAACCATGGTGAGGGTTAACTCACAATAATGTACCGGTTATAGAATATTATAGAATATGGTGGCTCATTGCTAGGACTCATTGTCCAATACAAGGGGCTCATTGCCTATAGGATCACAAAAGTAGATATGACTTACAACCACAAAATGAACTGACAATATACACCTAACTAGTGTTGATTCAGTTTTGGTGATGCTCAGTAGACTGACTTAGCACACTTCATCATATTCACATTTCTTCACTTTTGCACTTACAACTCTATCTTCTATCACATTTGACTTAAAAACTACCCAATATATATACCTGATCTATTCACAAGCATCAATTAGGTTGGCCTAATTAGATGCACTTCTTTTTCATCAAAAATACCAACTATCGGCTACAAGCTTCCATGAAATCTTTTCAAAGATAATCTCACACATCCAACATGCTACATCAAGTTAGCATGGACCTAAGATAGGTCACCCATATATCTACATAACAAAAATTATTTCACCATTACATAATACATCTATTAGGTCGGCCAAGGATAGACCTAATAGAACAGTTGCAAATACTAGTGAAAATCCAATATGCCATACAAGGAGCAAAATACATGAGATATTGAATGTTTTCCCTTCCGATGTCTACAAACCATTCCCCAAAACAATGAGCAATAGTAATCACCAGCAAACAAGTGCAGACCAAAATACTAAAGGATACATGCAAAATACTAGTTTAGATACCAGAATAGAATATGAAACAACTCCAAACTTGATTTTTCAATTGTAACTCATATATCATGGTGACATCAATGACAACACAAAATAACAAAATGAGATGTTGTTCTTCATTTTTCCAACAATCTACCCTTTTGTCATTCATTGTAACAAGTTCCAAAAGGAATATTTGCAAAAATCCTTATTTACAACACTTCTCCAACTATCACTAGAATTCCATCACTCTTCACTCCCCCTTTGACATCAAGGAGAAAGGGTGTCTCAATAATGAAAACATTAAAAAAAAGAAAACAAAAAACATGTATCACTCAGAGGATGACGAGCATTGAAGCTCCTTCAGAATACCTTCCCATATTAATTTTCCATTTTCCCATGTTTCTTTTGTTGCATCCAACATCCTGCTCAAAGATTCCAATTCTGTCAGAGTTCCTTCTGCACTTTCCAAAGTTTCAGGGTCATATTTATATTGTCAAGTATTTGTGCATTTTATAGGGCCTTACCAATCAGAGTGTACTCCACTCTTATAATGTCACTCAATTGAGAATTTTTTTTTATAATTTCTTCTTTCTACTTTTGTAGAACAAAGAATTTATCTTTATGCATAGTGAGGGTATTCCATGTTGATCTATCCCTATTTTTGGATACATCATAGGTGTCAAAGATAGAGATCAATTGGAACTCAATGGATTCCATAACACTTTGGATGTTTTGGGTAGCATCCGACCACTTCAAACAATAAGCAAGAATAGCATTTGCTTCAGATTCACATAACTACACAACTTCTTGGTTTTTCTTAACATTTGTGTGTGCAAGAGCACACTTGTCATGCAGCACCAATAGCTTCTCCTCTACTAGCTTTGCCTAAACCTCTTGTTTTGTCTTTTCACCAAGCCCGAAGACATACTCCTAAAAAAATTTTAATAACAATTTAAAATTTTCAATTGGAGAAAGAGATTCATCTATATATGTACCAAGTGTGACTTCTTGCACAACCTTAATAGTATCTTCAATAATTTTTGTGCTTCTTTGATGGGCTTCAAGAATTTTCTTACTATCAGATGCTTGTTGTGCATCTCCTAATACCACCTTATGAGCTAGAGTCATCTTCTTCATATCAAAATATCCTTCAATCATTGGAAGTTGTAGAAGCTCCTGAGGAATAATTGGCTGAAATATGATTTACTTGGATAACAAGCCTTTCAATATATTATTACCGAAGAAAGATTCTCTAGGAGACTTATGAGATTCCACAATCTGCTTTTGAATTTCTTCATTTTTCCCAGTAGATTTTTCATTTTTATTTTCTTCCTCTCCCATTTCCTTCTCTTCCACTTTCTTCTCTTCTTCAATTTTCTCTTCTTATTCTTCTTTCTTTTCATCCTCTTTATTTTCATCTTTATCTTCATCATTTCCATCTTTTTCACCTTTATTTTGTTCTTCCTCTAAGTTTTCCTTTTCTTCTTCTTAACTTCCTTCTTGTTCAGTATTTCCTTTTTCTCCTTCAATATGCTCCAGAGGAGCATCATTATGCTTTTCAGGCTCAACTCTCCTGCATTCTACTTTTCACTTCCAGAAAATTATTTTCACCACTGACATCAATTTCAGCATCAACATTTTTAGAAATATCAGCATTTCCTATGTCAAGAGGAATATTTTCCTCAGAATTTTTAGTAGCAACATCTTCATCAATTTTTAGAATTCCATAATTTACTATTCTATCCTAGATCACTTTTTATGTTTCCTTATTTTATTTGTTAGCTTTTTATTCCTTTTCATTAAAATGTTTACTCTTTTCTTCATCTGAAACATTTCTACATAGATATTCTTCATAGATTCCAAATCATCTAGGGTCAGGGAAGACCTAAACTTATTATATGCATCATTCCTAATTTTCTCTTCAAGATCAACTGCTTCTAATCTCCTTTTCATTAGAGTTGTCCACATGATTTCAGCTACATATTTCCTTACATTATCCCAATTATCTTCTAAGATGATTACATATTGAATGATAGCTAAAATCAATGTTTTTTTTATCTTCGTTTCCATAATTATCATATTCTTCTATATTAGGATTTAGTATGTTCTCATATTGCAATAAAGAATTGAGAGTAGCTTTAAATTTGATACAGGGACTAGAACTTACTAGAGTATTTTGTTCTTCTCTCTAGTCCATAGAGGCTTCTTCAAATATCTTACACTTCTTTGATTCTAGTTTGATGTGCACATGAACACCAAAAACTTGCATTTCCTCATCTTCAGAAGATGATACAACATGTAATCTTTTAGAACTAATGGTTTCTATAGAAGCACCTTCACTAGAGGAGAAGCCTCATCTTATTCTCCTTACCAACTTTGCATCAGGATCTTCTTCTTCATCATCCTGATCATCTATAACACCGAGGTTTTTCTCCCTTTTCTCTTTCTCTTTCCTTCCTCTCTTTACAGGGGAAAACATAGGAGTTTCTTTCCTCTTCCCAGATCTGGTGGTCAGTCTAGAGGAAACAAGGCCTTTTCCTCTACCAATAGTATCAGGTTCAATCTTTGTTGTAGGGTCTATGAATTATTTTGTAGACATAGTCCTACTATATCTCCTCATGCCAGATGATTCTCCCTTCAATTCTTCTCCTCTAGCCCTTCCTTGTGCAATTTTCTCTATAGTAAATCCATCTTTCCTAAGCTTCTTTTCCACATTCTTCTTTATTATGGGCTTTTGGACTTCGATATGAACTTCCATAGTTTTCTTTGCATAGGTTTACATTCTGGGTTCATTAGGATCCTTTGGCTTCTTTAATAGCATTTTTACATACCCCTTTGCTTCAACTTCAGTAATTTCATATCCTAGTGGCTCAATCCATATAGTCTAAGGTTATATTGCTTTAATCATGCATTCATTAGTGGAAACATGAAATATGATATATTTATACTTCTTGACAATTTTCTTTAGAATTCTCTCTCTTTCATTCATGTTTCTCTTAAATAAAACAAAGAATGTTGTAAGAGAATTTTCCTGTGCCTTCAAGTCATCCAAACTATACATATAATCAAGAATTTGATGAGCTACCAGTCTAGATGAATCCCAAAAAACTTCTTCATTCTTTCCAAGAAGTTTCTTCATGAAATGGAATAACAAACATACAATTAATGAACCAAACTTAAAAGCATACTTCCTTTCTTTTGTCGATTTCAAAAGTTCAAGTAATTGTTGTTGGAGGAGCTCACATAGGTCATAGTCTACACCATTAACCATATCATGACCCATAAAAATTGTTGTGGATGAAACAAATTTCTCTCTTTTGGTGAAATATATTTTGTGATCAATCATAATGGCAGTGAACTTCATAGCTGGATTAGTGATTGTCTTTTTTGCTAAAGCCCTTTTGTCATAAGTGGCTCCTGTGATTTTTGTTACTACTTCATTATTTGTAGCTTTCAATATAGGTAATGGCTCTTTATCCTAGAGTAAAGTAATAACTCTAATCGCCTACTTAGTTATCAAATGTGGTCGATCAGTCTATGGAAATTTATCATGCATTCTACTCAGGACCGATTTGACAAATTTATCATCAATCACGGAGCAAAAGTTGGGAAAATTGTTCCACTTTTCTAACTTCTTTGCAACTAGATTTGAGTATTTCAGTTTTACCAAGAAATTATCTCCCATAAGTTTATTCTATTAAATGTCAATCAATTTGTAGTGATCAAACTCCTCAGTTTTTACTCCAATATGCATTCTTGTGTCCTCATTCAGATTTACCCCAAAAGGGATTGATGAGAAGGCGCCCATAGGGTAATCTTTGTAGACCTTCATGAAATACTTTCTATATGATGGCCTAGGTCTTTCTAAAGCATTAACGACTACATGGGTTTCCATTCTTCTTAATTCTCAACTCAAACAATTTCAAAAGATGATACTTCACAAATCCACCATAGTAAAGATAAGCAAAATTCCTTTTTCTTTGAAGGAGACTAGGGTTAAGGTTTGTATAGTTCAAATTCCAAATTGCCTTGAAAATGCTCCAAAATGATCTTCTATTTCTTAAAATATGCAAGTGGTTAAAATTCCTTACCAAATCACTTTATAAGATAATTCCCTAGATCACATTAAATGTGGCAGATATAAAATGATACTAAAATTGTTCCTTTCAACACAAGAAACCCTAATTCACTCGGAAAAATCACACGCCTTCATGAATTCTTTTGATTTCTTTTGCAAAAACCTTTGCCTCACTATTCCTTACAACATAGCCTCATGTCAAGACTAACTCACCAATTATTAAGGGGGGTTTTAACTATTTTTTCTATTAATGTTCCCCCTAAGACCTTTCTAGTTCTAATTCCGAGAGGAATTGTCTGTACCAGAAGAGGGCATAGACACATTTATTGCTTTAGGCTCTTCTTTCTCTCTCCAATTTTTTTCATCTCTCGCTTCATTTCTTCTTTATCAATTTTCTTTATTAGTTCATTCTATTTTATTGGATTAGCCTTCTTTCCCTTTTTACTCTAGCAAACTCTTGAGATATGTCTTGGTTTGTTGCAACTATAACATATGACATTCCCCTGATTAGATTGACTTATGCTAGCACTTGACCTGCACTAATCAACTTTATGTCCATATTTGTTACAAGTGTAACAGTAACCATTGAAGGATTGATTCACTTTGCTTCCATTTAACTAATTCATCATTTTGGTTTTCCATTCACTAGCTTTATGACCAAATTTATTGCACAAGAAACATTGTCCAAAGAAATGACCAAAAAACTAATTTATCCTACTTCTGCATTTAGCTGCTTTATGGCCAAATCTATTACAAGTGAAACAAGTACCATTGAAAGATGGGTAAATTTGTGCATTAGGTTGTCTAACATGAGGTTTTCTAGCAAAGTTCTTTGAATTTATTTTTTTCCTCCCTTTACCTTGAGTCTTCTGATTGATTACTACATTCTGCATAGCTTTGGAGCTTTCACCATCACTTCCCAGACCATCTTTGTCTTTAGAGGGTTTTTTCCCTACAATCAATTCATCAAGCTTGTCAAAGCTAGATTTGAAACTATTTTCACAAAGCTAGTGTAGCCACAGTAGGAGAGTCCTCAAAGAGAAAATCATAGACCATGCAACAAGAGTTACACAATAGAAGCCACTCAGAATATGGAGGAAAATGTAGATTCAAACATTCTTATTAACAAAAAATTTAGTTACAATCAGTCGGTAATATTCGAGCTTATAGATTTGGCTCACATGCCTCTTACAACATGCTCAAATACAATATTCATATATGCTCCTTAATTTGAGCTAAAATCATACATATCAAATATATATCCATCTACCTAATCAAATTATACTATCTTAATGATCATTACAATGCTTTATATTTTATCCACAAATCTAGAATCTTTCGTGTTGGCCAAAGATCATTACAATCTCTAATGAGGGAAAATGTAACATGTGCATGAAATAGGTTGGCCTCAAATTTGAATTTCCCCTTGACGAGTACATAGGATGAAGTGTGGACCAATAATTAAGGTTGGGGAAACTCCACAGAACATTTTGAAACACACTATAAGGAATCACAAGTTATGGGAAAGATCCACAAGAAATTAAACTAGCTGTTAGGCTTGAAACTTATTCTGGTGATGGTTCAAGAAATTTTCACTTACTCTGGAAGTGATAAATTTTTGGGAAAAGATCATATCACTCAAGAATCTTGGAATATGTAAAATGAACATGTCCAAAATGAAAACATAGATCTGAAAGGTCTAGTGAGTGAACATGTTAAATCTGCCAACTTACACACAACAAGAACTGAACAAGAACAAAACTGAAATGAAAATATTTTTGGTTGATACATGATTTCCAAGAACCAAGGATGCTCCTGCATCAGACATATGGGGTCATTTGAAAAGTGAGTCCCTCTCTTTGCTAGGGCTAAGGAAAACCAATAAGGTCTACATCAATGTGAGAAATCCAGGAAGAATCCTCCACTAGTCTACCTTTCCACTTCACAAGATATTCTTTGTACTATCTCCCATGCATTTTCGTCCCATCTCTGATATACAAAATCTATTCTACCTCATCTGATTTCTATTTAGGAAATTGTTTCTCCCACTCCGCTTTACTTTCTTCACTAAATTCTACATCATAGTACTGATGTAGATTTGTAATGTTGAATATAGGTGATATGCCCATGCCATCGAGTAACTCTACTTCATATGCATTTCCTGAATCAAATTTCTTCAAAATATTACAAGGTCCAAACTTTCTCATCTTGAGTTTAATGTATGTGCCAACTTTAAATCTCTCCTTCCTCAAATACACCATCACTTCATCTCTGATTTCAAACTCCTTATGTCTCTTCTTTTCATTTTCTCACTCCTTATACTTCTGGTTCATATCTTCCAATTGTTGATTTACCTAAGTATGCACTTTCTTCATATGCTCTATGAATTCCTCTACTTTCACACTCCTTTTATCTTCCTTACTGATGTCTCGCAACTCTAAGATACCCCTAGGATGAACTCCAGTAACAATATCAAAAGGTGTCTTTCCAATACTCTTGTTCACTGAGTTATTGTAAGAAAACTCTACTTGTGCAAGGACTAAATCCCAACTTTTGGTCTTCTCTCCAACCAAACATCTTAGCAAATTCCCCAAACTACTATCTACTGTCTATCCATCAGTTTATGGGTGAAAAGTAGAATTGAACATTAGATCCATCTTTAACTTCCTCCAAAGTTTCCTCCAAAAGTAACCAACAAACTTTGTATCTCTGTCTCAAACAATACTCCTAGGTAATCCATGCAATCTGACCACTTCCTTGAAAAAAAGTCTCCTACATGTACTACATCAGTTGTCTTCCTACAAGGCATGAAATGTGCCATATTAAAAAATTTATCCACCACCACAAATATAGAATCATTACCTCTATGTGTCTTTGGCAAGCCAAGTATGAAATCCATGTTGATATCCTCCCAAGGTCTCTCTAGAACTATCAAAGGCTTATACAATCCAACATTCTGACTACTCCCTTTTGTAATTTGACAAACTCTACAACTCTACACAAATTTCCTAACATCCTTATGAATATGTGGCCAAAATTAATTCTCACTCACCAATGCTACTGTCTTATCAATCCCAAAGTGTCCTACCAATCCTCCACTATGTTTTTCCTTCACCAAGTTATCCCTCATTGAAATCTGGGGTATACACAACTAATTCTCTTTGAACAACATATCCTCCTAAATGAAATAATCCAACCACTGACTCCTATCTTCCAAGACTAGTTCTTTACAAGATCTCTAAGGTTTTGTAAAATTTGGGTCTTCCTCATACAATTTCTTCAATTCATCAAAGTGTAATACCTCCATTCTCATCTCTACCAGTAAATTCCTTCTCCTAATCAAAGCATCAACAACTCTATTTGACTTTCCACTCCTTTGTTTCAAAAAAGAAGTATAACTCTGCAAGAATTCCATCCATCTCATGTGTCTTTGATTCAACTTACCTTGACTATTTAGATATTGCAATGTCTAATGATCTATATACAACACAAACTCCTTAGGAAACAAGTAATGTCTCCACTTCTTCAAGGCTTGAACTATAGCATAAAATTCCTAGTCATACACTAAATATCTTCTCCTAGCATCATTCAATTTCTCACTGAAATAAGCTACTGGTCTTCCTCCCTAACTTAATACTACTATAATCACAATTCCACTTGCATCACAGTCTACCTAAAATACCTTATTAAAATCTATTTAATCCAACACAGGCTACTCAGTCACCTTCTATTTCAACAACACAAAAATTTGGTTTGCTCCATATGTCCACCTAAACTCCTTCTTATCTCCTCTCATTGTTTTTGTCATAGGACTGGAAATAGAACTAAAATTCCTAATGAACTTCCTATAGAAACTAGCCAATCCATGAAATGATCTTACCTCTCCAACGTTTTCTAGTGTATTCCATTTAATAATTTCTCTTAACTTTTCATGATCCATCTTCAACCCATCCACAGATATCACAAATCCCAGATATACCAATTCTTCCTTCATGAAACTACACTTCTTAATGTTTATCAACAACTACTCTTCTCTCAACCTCTGTAAAACTTGTCTTATATGAAACAAATGTTCTTCCTTTATCTTACTGAAAATCATAATGTCATCCAAGTATACAAAACAAACTTACCCAAGAATTTCTTCAATACCTCATTCATCAATCTCATGAAAGTACTCGGTGCATTAGTCAAGCCAAAAGGCATCACCAACCACTCATACAATCCTTCCTTTGTCTTGAATGTTGTATTCCACTCATCCCCTTCTATAATTCTAATCTGATGGTATCCACTCTTCAAATCTATCTTAGTAAAGTATTTGTCTCCACTCAAACAATCCATAATGTCATCCATTGGGGGCAAAGAAAATCTATACTTCACTGTGATTTTGTTTATGGCTCTATAGTCTATACACATCCTCCATTCTCCATCCTTTGTAGGTGCTAACATAGTAAGTACTGCACAAGGACTTAATCTTTCTTTGATCAAACCCTTCCTCAACAAATATTTCACTTGTCTATTCAATTTCTCATTCTCTAATGGCATCATTTGGTCTGCTACTTTATTAGGAAAACTAGCTCCAGGAATCAGATCAATGCAATGACTGATACTCCTCATAGGTGGCAATCCATCAGGTACATTATCTGAAATGATCTCTTCATATTTTGTTACCAATTTCTTTATCTCCTTTGGTTGTTCTCTTACATGCTTCAAGTATTCATCCTTCTTAAGGACCAAGGCATAGCACATGTTCTCATGTCTCAGTCCATCCAGAAATCTCCTTCCATCAACCAAAAAAATTCTAGCACTCGTACAAACTTCAACCTTAGGAACATCCTCCAATGGCAACAAAATCTGCTTCATTCCATTAGAAACAATGGTATATGTGTTCTTTCCATCATGAATAGCTTATCTATCATACTGGCAAGTCCTTCCCAACAAAACATGGCATACATCCATTGGCATGATATCACACAAAACTTCATCATGATAATTTCCTATCTTCAATTTCACCAAGCATTGTTCACTTACTAGTATCTTATTCTCATATTGAATTCATACTATCTGATAGCGCTTCTGGTGTTTCAATCTTTCCAACTTCAACTTGGTCACCATTTCTTAAAAAACTAGGTTCTTGGAGCTTCCACTATCAACAATCACTCTACAACATTTACCAGCTACCTTGCATCTAGTCCGAAACAAATTATTTCTCTACAACGGTTCCTGCTCCATCTCATTTTGACACAAAACTCTTTTGTTCACCAACACTTCTTCTTTTAGTTTATTAGATGATCTGACATGATCATCCTCAGGAAAGGTTGTTCTTCTACTATTCTCTTTCTTTCTACTTTTCTCTCCTTGATTACATTCAAATGCTCTATGTCCTCCACCACACTTAAAACAAGTTCCCATGAATACTCTTTTCTCCTGTCCTCTATCATCTTTTCTATAACCCTCATTCTAATAGCCTCTATATCCTCCTCTTTGGTAAGGGTTTCCATCATTTATTTAGTACAAATCATCATTCTTATTTACTTCCTTAGCTTTATTTTGATCTACAAAAGATCCTCTTCCTCTTTGAAATCCTCCACCTCTTCCTCTCTATCTCTACTCATGTCCTTTATTCAACTTCTCCTTCACTTTTAGGGCACATAGATATTCCTCTTCCACACTCTACAACTTGATCAAACTGATCTCATCTTGTATAGATGACTTCAAGCCATTCACATGTCTATTTACTTGCTTGATTTCATTCTCTAAATGTTCATATATGATATTCAACTTGTAAAACTCTTCAATACACTCTGTCACACTTAACTCCTATTTCAAATTATGTAACTTCTAGAAAAAACTAATATGATAGTCCGAAGGCATAAAGCTTGTCTTTAACTTATTCACCATTCAATCCCATGATTTTATCTTCTCCTTTCCTCTTCTTTTCCTATCTGTATGCAAGTGTTCCCACCAAAGGGATGCATTTCCTTTCAACTTTGTACAATAAAATTTCACCTTCTTGTCTTTTGCGGTACCTTCAAAATTGAAATACTTCTCCATCTTTATTATCCAATCAAGCAATTCATAAAAATCCAACTTACCACTATAATCCGGTGGATTCAAATGTGGTTTAGTATTTACTCTAGTTAGGGTTCTTATGAACCTTTCTTCTCCTTGATCAAGGCAAAGTTTATTTTATCTTTCCCCTTCTTCTCATTCTTCTACTTCTTCATCACTCATATCATCAACTAGTCAACCTCTGCTCTGGGTTGTTTCAACTGCTTCCAATCTAGCAACAATTCCTCCCAACATCTCCATTATAGCTGGGTCTACATTTTTGCATGCTCTATTTCCTCTACCATTCCTTATTCCTTCCATCTTTACACAAGTCCTCTATAGTTGCAGGTCGGATCCTTAGTCAACCACACCACAACAAATCTTCAACAGGACTCTGCAAACTCTGACTATCTCTCACATAATGAATCTTGCTCTAATACCAATCTAGTGCAACCATGATAGGAGAGTCCTCAAAGAGAATAGTCTAGACCATGTAGCAAGAGTTACATAGTAGAAGCCACTCAGAATATGGATCAAAATGCAAATTCAAACATCCTTATTAATAGAAATTATAGTTACAATCAACCAATAGCATTCGGGCTTAAAAATTTGGCTCACAGGCCTCTTACTACATGCTGAAATACAATATTCCTATATGATCCTTAATTTGAGGTAAAATCATACATATTGAATCTATATCCATCTACCTAATAAACTTCTACTATCCTAATGATCATTATAATGCTTTATATCTTATCCATAGATCTAGAATCTTCCACATTGGCCAAAGATCATTACAATCTCCAATGAAGGAAAATGTAATGTGTGCATGAAATAGGTCAGCCTCAAATCTGAATTTCTCCTCAATAGGTGCATAGGATAAAGCGTGGACCAATAATTAAGGTTGAGGACACTCCACAGGATATTTTGAAACACAGTGTAAGGAACCAAAAGTTACGGGAAAGATCCACAAAAAATAAAACTAGTTGTTAGGCTTGAAACTTATTCCGGTGCTAGTTCAAGAAATTGTCACTTACTCTAGAAGTGAAAACTTGCCAGAAAAAGATCCAATTTCTTAGAAATCTTCGAATATGGAAAATGAACATGTCCACAATGAAAACACAGATCCACAAGGTTCAGTGAGTGAACATGTTGAATCTGCCAACTTACACAGAACAAGAACTGAACAAGAAAAAAACTCAACTGAAAATATTTTTGGTTAATACAAGATTGCCAAGAACCAAGGATTCTCCTGCATCAAAAGCTTTACTTTCTCCAGGTCTTCTTTCAAGTTCACTACTTCTTATTCAAGCTTAGTGCACTCATCAAATTTTCTTTGGATCATTTTATTCAGACACTCTTCAACCTTTTTCTTTTCCTCTACTTGTACCTTTAATGAAATGATTTCATCATTTGCTTGCTTCAACTGCTCAGTTACTTCCCTTTGTCTTTCTTTGAACTTCTTTAGTTGCTCTTTCAACTTCCAGACACATTCATTCACCTCATCTAGATTTTCTTTCAATTCCTTGTTTTCATTTTCAACTTTGTCAAGATCTTCAAGCGCAATCCATAGTTCTTCATTATTACTCATTTGTTCCATCTTCAAGACCTTCCCCAAGCTGTTAGCCTTCTCCAGAGGAATCAAGCTCTAATACTAATTGTTAAATATCTAAAATACTGAGAGGGAGGGGTGAATTAGTATCTTCTTAAATTTACTAAATAAATACCATACAATTATTCCAAGGCATATAACAATAAAGACAATCAAGATCATTAAAAAAGCATGGAATCATTCAACACATAACACCAAGATTTTTACATGGAAAACCCAATGAGGGAAAAATCAATGTGAGGGTTAACTCACAATATTGTTAACCGGTTAGAGAATATTATAAAATATAGTGGCTCACTACCAGGACTCACTGTCCAATACAAGAGGCTCATTGCCTACAGGGTTAAAAAAGTAGCTATGGCTTACAGCCACAAGATGAACTGATAATATACACCTAAATAGTGTTGATTCAGTTCTAGTGATGCTTAGTAGACTAACTTAGCACACTTCATCATATTCATACTTCTTTACTTTCACACTTACAACTCTATCTTCTATCCCATTTGACTTCAAAACTTCCCAATATATATACCTGATCTGTCTGCAAGCATCAATTAGGTCAGCCTAATTAGATGCACTTCTTTTTCATCAAAAATACCAAATGTTGGCTACAAGCTTCCATGTAATCTTTTCAAAGAGAAATTCACACATCCAACATTGTACATCAAGTCGACATGGACCTAATATAGGTCACCCATATATTTGCATAACAAAAATTATTTCACCATTACATAATACATCTATTAGCTCAACCAAGGATAGACCTAATAGCACAATTGTAAATACCAATGAAAATCCAATGCACCATACGAGCATAAAAATATGTGAGATCTTGAATTTATGCACTTCTAATTTCCACAAACCATTCCTGAAAATGGTGAGCAATAGTAATCACCAGAAAATAAGTGCAGACCAAAATAACAGAAGATGTAGGAAAAATACAAGATGAGAATACTGGAACAACTTCAGTCTTGATCTTGCAATTAAAACTAATATATCATGGTGACATCAATGAAAAACACAAAATAACAAAATGAGATGCTCTTCTTCATTTTTCCAACACTACCCACTTCAGCTTAAGATGCATTTGAGATTTTTGATGAAATAATTGAGAGATAGGGAGTAATGAAATTCAATTACTAGGATATGTGGATCTAATCCCCCATGCAATTCAAACAAAATATGTCATGAAGTTTTGTATCTTCTTAGGAAAATATTTTTGTGATTATGGAGCACTGGTGTTTTACTACTTTTCAAGTGCATTATAGGATTCAAGTGAAATAGCATTGAAGGGAGCTCAAGGAAATAGGGATGCAGAGATAGGTATTTGTATTTATCTATCACGCACATTGATATATGCAAAATTATTTCCAAGAAGCCCTAAAGGGTGATATAGATTCATAAAAGGGTAGGTATCATTGTAAAGAGGGGGCATCTTGTCAAGTATGATAGTGTGTGATAATCATGTATCAAGAGTGTGGTGAGGAGGGCCAGAGATAAGGTTTCTAAAGGAGATCACCTACAAACCTTGGAAGATAGTGATACAAGAACATGAAATGAGATATGGTGAGGGTCCAGAGATAGAAAAACAAACTCACAATTTCTATGATACAAAGCACAATTGGTATATATTCAATGTTTCAAAATCATGATACAAAATAAACATATACAAAATTTTCATTAGTACCACATGCAATAAGGTTAAAGAAATGTTTATAGAAGGAAAATGACAAAGATGTGACAATTTCCAACATTGTTGGGACAACCATTCTTCTTTTACTAAAAAACCTATATTTAGTTACCTCCTTAAGTGCCTATGCCACAGAGTCCTCTATTATTTGTGGAGACATGAATGTATAGTTTATTTCATTTGCCCAAACTTGAGATGACAATTATTCTAAGGTCTAAAGGGAAATCATGAAGATAAAGGGACTATCATACATTTTTAAAAATGTAATATCCCCAAGAGTTAGAATAGAGTTGTATGTAAAATGATAAAATCCTTAACAATATCATAACCAAATTAAAAAGAGACCAATGATATGCAAAGGATAGAACACAATAACTCGGTTCAAGTGGTCTAGTTTCCAGGTGAGGATCTCGATTCCCTTTTTTTGTGTCCTCCAATAAGGATCTTGAAAATATGATGGAATAAATATGGCATGCTCGATGGAGGGAAGGTTCCTATCTCTTCAAAATAGCTACGCTGATTTCTTTAAAACACTCTATATCATTACCTCCATTTGGGGCTCTAGATACTTTGATGAGTGCTTCCTTTCCTAGGCATTTAGTATTCTATGTGAAGATTATCTCAAGCAATGGGTATTTTGTAACACTCTCTCGCCACTTAAATGCAACATTTCTTTCATCTAAAATTGATTAGTATAGAATGTGAAAATCATGATGAAGAATTTCCACTAGGGAAGCTTGTTAAAGGGAGGATTCTTAGTGTGGATCATGTTTTTGGTCAATTTGAGGTGATACTTAAAACTAAATTAGTGACAAAAGCATGGGAAGGTGATTTGAGTAGGTAGGATATTCATCTTGGATGCATAATATCAGGGGCTATCAACCATGTGGAATCCTTTGACATATTTGTAACTACTAAGAATAGTAATGTTGAGGGGTTTTTCCATGCACATAATGTATCCAAAAATACATCTTCCTCATACCTCTATGTTTCTATTTCAATTCAATGAGATTGAGTTAAGTAAGAAACATTTATGGTAGAAATCTAATAAGATGGATTTAGAAAAAGGGGGTCTTTAATATCTAGGATTCATCAACTGGCCAACTAACATTTGGAACAATCATGGTTAGGAATGCCAACTCTGTAATGAATATCTAGTTACAATTCTTGGAAAAATGATGAAGTAAAGAATCATTATAATGTTGTGGAAAACATGTTGAAACAACATGCTAATAAAAGATATGAAAATGAAATCCTTTCGAAAAGGGAAATGTCATGGAATGCACTTACCCACTACACATTTTACTAGGCTAGTTTTTAAAAGTACAATTACCTAGTTTCTTAAATTATCTTCTATATTAGGGCTTCCAACCTATATTCTTTAATGGTGTGGTTACATACGATGATTGGTGTTTTTTATGCTAAGTAAATAAGTGAAAAATTAGGAAAATTTCCAATTATGAAAGGTGTTGATTCAATCTAGAGATCTTTGAGTGCATTAGGTAAAGCAAAGACTATCAAGCCATCAACCCTAAACTAAAGCAATGTTGCAAAGCAAAAGTTTCATTGAAGAGAAAATAAATATTGGAGTGAGTGATTTTTAATCCATCCAATATTCTAATGGAACAAAGGGAATACGAGTGAATTAAGGAGTTCATCAGGAAGAATGAAAATATTGACAAGAATTATTTTGAAGTCTCCTTGATAAAAAAAAATGCATGAAAGAAAATAAACCTCGTTGAAGAAACTATCATATATCGGGAGAAGTTGTCTTGGAGTCTTCAATAATTGATCCACCTCAAATACAAAAGGTGAATATTTTTTATGTGGGAAGGAAACGTTATTAAAATCATAATGTGTAATAATATTTTGGGAGAATATGATTTTACCAAAGGTGTAATGTGCAACCATAAAATGTTTTCATTGGGAAGTAAAATAATTTTATTAGTGGACTTAACTAAGTAGGTAATTATTTTACCTAAAGAATACTTTTTACTATGTGAAAGTTCATACAATTGGAAATAAATCATTTTCACCAAGGAGGGTAAAAGAATAGAAAAGCCATAAAATGGAAGATTATTTTTATCCAAAAGAGTATTTTTTAATTGGGTGAAAATGCAAATTTATGGTACAATGAAAAGATAATAATTATCATTAAAATTAATCTTCACAAGATGAAAAAGACAAAGAAGTATTATTTTTATTGAATATAATTAATTAAATGAAGAGTTGCACTAGGCGAATGTGTGAATGGTCATAACCCTAAAATACAATGTATATATATAAGATAAAGTCAAATGAAAGAAGATATCAATCAACAATAGAAATTAGATATTAGGTAGTAGAGAGAATATACCAGAAAATGAAGACTTCTGATGCACATTATAAAATATTTTGAAGCAATCTAATGGAGAAGAATGTTTAATTTGGTGGAAAAATTCTTGGTGTTCAGTTTTTTTGTTGATTTAAATTCAAATAAGTTATATCATTGTCTCCAAAATGGTCTTTTCCTATTATTTAAATTAAAAATATCAAGGATATAATTAATTTATCAAGGAACATTTGTTGTTCTTGTGTGATTAATTTGATTGGATCCTGCAACAAAGGATTAAATTCTTTTAAGAAATCAGAGTAACTTGGAAAGATATCATTGGGATTCATAAGAAGAGTTGGGTAACTAACAAACTTACAAATTTATACAAAGTATAAACACCCAAAAGTGTTAAAACAATTAGAGTTAAGCCAAGAAGGAGGACCCACATATTGTATATATCTTGACTCCATCCACCCAATAGGAATAGGCACTGGTTACACTCATATCAAAACAATATTTCATATAAACTTTATTCACATACTTGAATTCCAATATTAGGAGTAGGAGTAGCTATTAAATTTGTGTCTATTCACATTTACATGCTAGTGTGAGTAGATCCCTAAAGTCAAAGAAGTCACACAACCTTTAAATCTGCATTAATTATCTAGGTATACCCACCTAGGTCTAGTAGAGTTTGAAGTGCAATAGTTTCACAACCACATTGGTTGACTTTGTTTGTTAGCCAAAAACATTATAATCTTGATTGTAGAGCTTGGCATCCTCTTAGGGTTTTCAATCTACATTTTTGAGACTTGACATGTCATTTAAAGGAAAGGCTCAAGACTGGTATAGATCATTGACCTCCTACTCCATCCACTCTTGGGATAAACTCAAGGAGAAATTGTCCAAGTGCTTCTCCAAGAAAGGAGATTGCTCCTCTCTATTGGAACAATTGATCACTATCAAGAGAGCCCTATAGGAGGCCATGATCAACTTGAACACCAAGTTTCACAAAACCTAGCAAAGGATTTTTGTAACAGCCTGGCCTTTGACAACTATGGAATTCATGTTCTATCTAAAGGCTTTCAATTTGAACTTTGTAGTCATAATACTATCAATCGAAGGAGATACCTTGCTTGAAATATATAATCTAAATATATGCACAAAGAATAGTCTAATTTACATCAAAAGGCTTCCATGATAGCCACTGATGCCTATGTTTGTAGAGATATCTAGTGGACCCTAGGAGGAAGCAAATCCTACTATCTCCACTTCACTACCCAGCATGTTGGTTACATTGCTGCCATCCATGTATGTATACCTAGGTGCACAACCTAACACGTTGGGCTCCTCTTCACTAGCAATGGATGTTAATGATATGAAGAGACTCAGGCAATCCTTTGCAAATGAGATTTTATTTATCCAACATCAATATGTGACACCTCCAAAGCCTCCCATACAAACTTATCAGCCAATTTCTACAAACTAGATAGTCCCAATCACCATGCTGGTGTAGACTGTAAAGAACAACCTAAATAAGGATTTGGTCCAAGCTCAGAATAACCTAGTAGAAGATGAGAATGTGTGGTTCTTCCCATGTAACGATAGCCATATGCCCTAAAATTGTTTGAGAGGACATCTTCAACAAAAGATAGTGGAATAGAGAAGCCAATGTGTGCTTTCAAATAGAGAAGATTATTAGTCTCCCAGAATGAAGAATGCCCGCTTTAGAGTGCAAACACAAGGAATGTTCTTAGAGCAAGAGCTAGGTATCTTACTAGATCAAGCTCTTTTTTCTTGGATGGAGGAAGAAGATGTGGTATTTGCAAATGAAGTTCTAACAACCAGCAATTCATAGGCACAACCAAATTAAAATGTGTGATCCAAGAGAAGACTCGTTGGAGAATACGTGCAACAAACACCACAATAATCACAACCATAGTGGTCACAACCACAACTACAAAAAGTTTCATAGACATGACCCACTCAGTAGTCATAAGCTCCACCATTGCTAGGAAAGGATATGGAAAAATAATTGATCCCATCTATGTTGGACCAGCCTCTTCCTAAGGAAAAATAAATGCCACCATTCAAGCCTAAGGTTTTTCCAATCGAAACACTTAATGTAGTGGAGAAACTGAAGAATTTATCCAGTAACATGTCATTATGGGATGTTATATCAATACCAGAGTAGAAGACATTGCTCCAAGAGGCATTGAAAAAAGAATAAAAGTCACCTCGATTTGATATAGTTTCACCACCAACCAAGATAGTGGAAAAGAGGCAGCATCAGACCCTCAACCTTTGAGAGCTATGCATACATGAATGGTACATGAGCACCATTAAACAAGTTGTTTCCATTCAAGATTTTGAAATCTAGGCTTTAGAATGTAGGAGTTTTGCATTAGAATAAGGTCTATAAAACCACTAGATAAAGTTATAAGTCAATGTGGTGTGGATTAGGTGTCTAGGTGATCAGTTTTTGAAAAATATGCTAAAAAAGTGCTAAGTGTTAATTTGGAAAAATACAAGTTGTAAAAGTTGTAATAAGACAAGATTGGAAGGCCAACTGTTAAGGACTTTTAAAAGTTAGTTGTGGAAGTTGTAGGGGTTTTATTTGGAGGGAAAAATATTTAAAATCTATGAGAAACTCATAACATTTTTGGTTGTAGACATTTTTGAAGTTGTAGATTGAAAAAAAAGCTGATTTTCTCTATTTTCCAAATTTCTTGTTATAGTAGCAGATTTTCTAGTCGCTAGAAGACCTTTTGGCTCCAAATTTGTTTTGGAATCTATAGTGTAGTGTTTCTAATTTATTTTGAATCCATTTTTGAGGCTTTCATCTTGAATTTTGTTCATTTAATCTTCAAATCTCTCCCACCGACTAGAACAAGGTATTCTTGGTTTTGAAGGGTTAAAAAGCATGGTTTAAACCACCCCACCTTTCTATATGATCTGTTACTAGGTGGGATGGATATAATTCATTAGAGAAAGGTAAGATAATGGAAAATTTGAGTGGGGAAGGTCTGAGAAAGTATGGGGTGTCAAGCCCTAAGTGGAAAAATTTGAATTTCCTTATGAGAAGTGAGCTTTTTATGATTCAAGTTGAGTTTTGACGATGGATAGTGATATTTTATGTTGAAATAAGAATAAGAAGGGTACTATGAGTCTATTTTTAAAGTCATTAAGGTCTGGAGAGTTTGGGAGGTGTGTGTTTCATTAAACCCTAAGGTTTCTAGTCTCCTTGAGAGGATTTTATGGTTTGGAAATTGGGAGGTTGAATCTTTGAGGTCTGATTGAGGAACTTGGGGTTTTGATATATATGATTTTCTACCTCAAAGTTTTAAGGAGTTTGGACATGTTTAAAGCATGATCCCTTTGTACATTTGGGCTAATTTGAGCCCTTAACAGTGTTGGGAGATTGTTGGATGTTGTGGATGTGATGCTAATATGTGGTAGTCATTGATGTCAACATTATTCACATTTGGTGTATCAATTGTTGTATATGTTGAGGATATTGAGAAAATTGTAAAAGAAAGTGTTTCAGGTTCCCAATGGAATTGTGCAGGTCATGAAGGTGTTTTATTTTGTACATTAAAGATTAGTTGAGGTGGATTAAAGGTTTTACTGTTGAGTATGTCTAGATCATCTACCAGAAGTTTTAGAGGTCCACGTGAAGGTTTGTGTGATTTGTGTACTAACATTATTTTTGTTGTCTCTGTCAGTGTTCCTAAATGAAGACTGTATGATTCTGGTTATCTAAGTTTTTGTGGATGTTTCTTTGTTGTTTCTTGGTATTCTCAAATGTCTCTAGTTCATTCTCTATTTTTGTGGTATGTTCACTTGATCCGATGAGCTCATGGTTGAAGATCTTTTTTTGCGCATGTTTAGTTTTTCATGTTCCTAGCTGACATGTTAATGATAGCATGTTTTGGATTTTTGAGGTGGAATTAATTAAAGTATTTTTATGTTGGAGATGTTAATTTGGGTCTCCACTATATTATGTCCGACCTTGGTGGGTTTTCCTTAAAAATCTAAATGAAAATTTGGGTCGAGATTGAATTTATTTTTCTTGGCCAACCATGTTGTGATGAAATCTCCTATAGCGGATATATAAGAATGATTGTGTCATTAGTGAAAAGTATGCTTCATGTTCTCCTAAGTGTGTATGTGTAAATATCATTTGATTGCAGAGAAAAGTGTGAAGAAGATTGTACAAAGTGTGAAGAAGTGTTGAGATTAATTGGAGCTATAATTAGGCTTGAGTAGAAGCTATTTTATCACTTCATACCCTCCATATTTTTAATCCAACTTTGTTGAGAAATGAGCCCCTTTTGCAATTGATTAGTGAGCTCTAGGTAGTGTTCCTGAATGCATGTGCATTCCCCTTATTATTTCTCATTATACTTTTAGCAGAGTATAATCTTGTGGACTAACGTCCACCATGGTTTTTCCCCTAATAGGGTTTCCACATACAAATCTTGGTGTTCTCTATCTCTCTGATGTGTTAATTTCTTGTAGTTAAATTATTTATTCATCATATCTAAGAGTAGAATTACATTAAGTTAGAAAAGCATAAATTTCTATGACTACTGATTTACCCCCTTGTCAGTTGTCTATCCTTGTTTTTCCAACAAGTGGTATGAGAGTTAGTTCCTCTAAAGAAGTTTAATAGCTTGAGGTGATCTAGGATGGCAACATTC
Organism: Sequoia sempervirens; assembly: GCA_007258455.2. Taxonomy (NCBI): domain Eukaryota; kingdom Viridiplantae; phylum Streptophyta; class Pinopsida; order Cupressales; family Cupressaceae; genus Sequoia; species Sequoia sempervirens. The sequence continues at coordinate 33,054,094 of VDFB02049217.1, read as the reverse complement.
AAGAAGGACAATCCTAGATTTGATGGCACCAACTACTCACTATGGAAATTCAAGATGTTATGTCACCTAAGGTGTATTGGTGAAGCCTACCAGAAGATTACAAAAGATCCATATGTTACTCCTTAGAATGGTCCCTCTTTTGCTGATGAAATCAAAGATGTTGAAAACAATGTTAGGGCTATTGAAGTCTTGGTGAGCACTCTGATAGATTCAAAGATGGATAATGTGTTAGGTCTATAGACAACTCATGAAATTTGGATGAAATTGGAAACTTTGTATGAAGGAGATGCACAGGTGAAGATGGCTAAGCTATAGAGCTTGAAAGGAAATTATGAGAACTTGAAGAGGGGAGAAGATGAAAATATAACTTCTTTTATGCAGAGAGTAAATGAGATGGTGATGGGTATTACATGTGCTAGTGATTCTATGGAAGAAGATCAAATTGTGGCTAAGATACTCAAATCCTTGCCTCCTTCCTACAAAACAAAAGTTCATGCTATTGATGAATTCATGTCAGTAAACAAGATGACAAGATATACACTAATAGGGAAACTTGATGCTTTTGAAATTAGTGAGTTCGATGAATCAACACCGAAGACTAGATCTGCATTCAAAGCTACTATATCTGGAAGTTATAGGAAAAGATACATTCCAAGAGAGATCTCTAGAAAGATATCCAAATATGATGAAGAACTAAAACAGCTTGAAGACAAAGAAAGAGAAGTAGAAGAAATGGAAGCACTAATTGCAAAGCAAGAAGGAAGAGGAAAAGGTAAGTATGAAGATGTATTTCCTATCAAATGTTTTTCATATAGTAAAATAGGTCATTTTGAATCAAGATGTCCTAAAAGAGTTCTTAGGTCTAAGCCTAGAATGCCTAGATTCCAAAAGAGATGCTACTTTGTTGAAGAAGCAGTGAATGATGATGAGTCTGATAAAGACAATGGAAATGAAGATGATTGGGATTTCATTGCTACCATTGAAGATAATCATGTGGCTACTGAATCCACTAAAGATGTGAAAGCTCTTGTAGCCTGAATTGAAGAAAAAATTGAGTGTGTCATTCACAATGGATGCTCACATCACATGACCAGTCACAAAAGTAAGTTTGTGAGTCTAGAGAAGTATGATGGTGGGGTTGTAAGATTTTGAGACAATAATGCTAGTGTGATTCATCACAGAGGATCTATTAGCCTTGGTGGTAAAGATAATACTAATGATGTCCTATATGTTGAATGCCTAAAGCATAGCTTGTTGAGTGTTGGATAGATGGTACACAAGGGATATGATCTATAGTTCAAGAATGGAAAATGCAAGATTTGTGAGAGTTCCAGAAACATGATTGCTACTCGTGTGCAAACTAAAGGTAATATTTTTCACTTGAATATTGCTAGTGGAAGCTGCTTAATTTCTCAATTAGATGAAAGTTGGTTGTGTCATAGGAAGTTTTTTCATGTAAACTCTGACAACATTATCAAGATAATTTCTACTCAAGCAGTAAGAGATCTACCTAGGTTAGTGAAGCCTGCTAATGTAATCTGCAAAGAATGTTAGATGGGTAAAAAAACTAGAGTCTCCTTCTGAAGTAAACAATTTCATTCAAATAATGTGTTGAAACTACTACATATTGACCTTTGTGGTCCCTCTAGAGTTAGAAGTATTCATGGAGAAAGGTATTTTATGTTGTTCATTGATGATTACTATAGAATGATTTGGGTTTCCTTTTTGAGAGAAAAATGTGAAGCATTAGATAAGTTCAAAAGATTTAAGATTATGGCATAAAATGAAAAAGGTTTGAGAATCAAGTGCCTAAGATCTAACAGAGGTGGTGAATTAATCTCCAAGGAGTTCAACTCTTATTGTGAAGAACATGGAATTGAAAGATAGTTATCTACTCCCCAAACCCCTCAACATAATGGAATTGCAAAAAGAAAGAATAGAACAATTCTAGATTCTTCCAGAACAATGATGATGGAAAGGAATGTGTCTCAGATGTATTGGAGTGAAGTGGTAAGTACTACTATGTATACTTTGAATTGGGTAAATGTGAATGGTAATTCTAGTAAGACTCCTTATGAATTATGATTTGATCACAAGCCTACTATTAAGTACTTCAAGATCTTTGGAAGCAAATGTTACATCGGGAGAGATGATGATATAAGAAAATTTGATGCTAGAAGTGATGAAGGGATCTTCCTAGGTTACTCAACTAAGAGAAAGGCATACTGGTGCTATAACAAAAGACTGAGAAATATTGTTGAGAGTGAAAATGTCAAAGTTGATGAGGACTTTGTCAAATCATCTAGATGATACAACTATGATTTAGATGAAGACAACACAAATCAAGGGAAGAACACTCAAACACCAAATCATAGGAGATAAAAGGAAAGGAGTGCAAACTAGAAGAAAAATTGCAGAAGAATATTATTTAATTTCCAAGATTGAACCTAAGAGTGTCACTGAAGCCTATCAAGATGAACATTGGTTGGAATCCATGAAAGAAGAACTGACACATATTGAAAAGAATGACACATGGCTACTGGTTCCTAGGCCTAAAGACAAGAATGTGATTGGTACTAAGTGGGTATTCAGAAACAAGCTAAATGAAGAAGGTGAAGTGGTCTGAAATAAAGCAAGACTAGTATCTAAAGGGTAGTCTCAAATGGAAGGTATTGATTTTGAAGAAAATTTTTCCCCTTTTCCTAGAATTTAAGTAGTAAGATTATTCCATGCTTATGTTGCTTATAAGAATTACAAATTCTATCAAATGGATGTAAAGTCTGCACTTCTGAATGGAGAACTAGAAGAAGAGGTTTACATTCAACAACTAGATGGATTTCAGCTAATAGATAAATAGGATATGGTTTGTAGATTGAAGAAAGCTCTATATGGACTTAAACAAGCCCCCAGAGCTTGGTACGCTAGATTGGACAAATACCTATTGAAGCTTGGATTCACTAATGGTACTGTTGATCGTAACTTATACTTCAAATTAGATCATGATAAGGAGTCAATCATAGAAGTCTTTGTTGATGACATCATTTTTGGAGGAGATGGTAATCTATGCATGAAGTTTGCTAATGAGATGAAGAGTGAATTTGAGATGAGAATGATTGGTGAAATAAAGTTCTTTCTAGGATTGTAAATTACTCAGTTGGACCAAGGGACTTTCATATCTCAGTCCAAATATGTGAGAGAACTGTTGAAGAAGTTTGGAATGGAAGACTCCAAACCTATTGGTACCCCCATTGTAACTAGATGCAAGTTGACACAAAATTTTGATTCTCCCAAGGCAAATCAAACTAGGTACAGGTCAATGATTGGTGGATTGCTCTACTTGACTCATACTAGACTAGATATTATGAATGATGTATGTATGGTTGCTATATTTCAAGCTAATCCAAAAGAATCACATGTGACTACTATCAAAATGATGTTTAGATATCTAAAAGGAATAGTTGACTTTGGACTTTGGTATCCAAAGGATGATGATCTTAGTTTTGTGTGCATACACTGATGTTAATTGGGCTGGTGATGTGGATGACAAAAAAAGTACTAGTGGTGGTGCTTTCTTCCTAGGGAAGAATTTGGTATCTTGGTTAAGTAAAAAAGCAAAACTCAATTTTTCTATCTATTGCTGAAGCAGAATACTTTGTTGCTGCCAATAATTGTACTCAAGTGGTATGGATGAAATAGATCCTGAAATATATCAAAGTAATATATGAAGAGCCTATTTCCATATACTGTGACAACTCAAGTGCAATAAATATATCAAGGAATCTAGTGTTACACTTAAAGACTAAACATATATCAATCAAGTTTCACCTCCTGAGAGAAAAAGTGAATGAAAAAGAAGTCAAATTGGAGTATGTACCTACCAAAGAACAGATTGTAGATATATTTACTAAGCCATTTCTGAAGGATACTTTTGACTATCTTAGAGGAATGCTGGGGGTAATTACCCCTCTTGATAAGAACTAAATGATGCATTTACTTGCATCAATCTGTGAGCCTCATTGCTATATTATGATCTAGATTGATGTTTTTGTGGTTGCTACTCAGGGGGATTAGTTAGATGTATAGATATGTGGTTCAGATTGTGTGTATGAAAAGGTCATGGTTACCTTTTCCATTGATGTAAAATGGGGAGAAGAGTAATGTGAAAAATCCCTATGGAGAGAAGTTCAGTTGAGAGAAGTGCACAAGAAGTTAGTATGTTGGGTTGATGGTATTTTTCACATCATGTGTTGCCATCAATGCCAAAGAGGGAGATTGTTGGGAGATTGTTGGATGTTGTGGATGTGTTTCTGGTATGTGGTTGTCATTTATGTCAACACTATTAGCATTTAGTGTATCAATTGTTATATATGTCAAGGTTATTAACAAAATTTTAAAATAAAATGTTTCAGGTTCCCAGTGGAACTATGCAGTTGATGAAGGTGTTTTGTTTTGTATGTTAAATATTAGCTGATGTGGATTAAAGGGTTTATTTTTTAGTATGTCTAGATCATCTACTGGAAGTTTCAGAGGTCCATGTGAAGGTTGGTGTGAGTTGTGGTCTGACAGTATTTCTATTGTCTCTATCAATGTTCTTGAATGAAGATTGTATGATTCTAGTTACTTAAATTGTGGATGCTTATGTATTGTTTCTTGGTATTCTTAGATGTCTCTAGTTCATTCTCTATCTTTGTAGTATGTCCACTTGATCTAGTGAGCTCGTGGTTGAAGATCTTTTCTTCCGCATGTTCATTTTTTCATGTTCCTAGCCGACATGTTAATGATAGCATGTTGTGGATGTTCGAGGTGAAATTAATTAAAGTATTTTTTATATTGGAGATGTTAATTTGGGTCTCCACTATATTGTGGCTGACCTTGATGGGTTCAAATTAAAAATTTAATTGAAAATTTTGGCCGACATTGAAAATATAATTTATTTTTCTTGCCGACCATGTTGTGATGAAATATCCTCTAGTGGATATATAATAATGATTGTGTCATCAATGGAAAGTATCCTTCGTGTGCTCCTATGTATGTATGTGTGAATATCATTCGATTGCAGAGAAAAGTGTGAAGAAGTGTTGAGCTTAATTGGAACTGGAATCAGGCTTGAGCATAAGCTATTTTCTCAATTATGTTGTTACAGATGCTTCTCTATTATTTCTTGGTATTCTCAGATGTCTAGTTCACTCTCTTTCTTTGTGGTATGTCCACTTGATCTAGTGTTCTCATGGTTGAAGATATTTTCTTGCGCATGTTTAGTTTTTCATGCTTTTGGATGACATGTTAATGATAGCATGTTGTGGATGTTCAAGGTGAAATTAATTAAAGTATTTTTATGTTGGAGATGTTAATTTGGGTCTCCACTATATTGTGACTAAACTTGGTGGGTTCACATTAAAAATTTAATTAAAAATTTGGGCTGACATTGCAAATATAATTTTTTTTCTTACCAGACCATGTTGTGATGAAATCTCCTATAGAAGATATATAAGAATGATTGTGTCATTAGTGCAAAGTATGCTTTCTGTGCTCCTATGTGTGTATGTGTGAATATCATTCGATTGCAAAGAAAAGTGTGAAGAAGATTGTGTGAAGTGTGAAGAAGTGTTGAACTTAATTGGAATTGTAATTAGGCTTGAGTAGAAGCTATTTTCTCAATTCATGCCCTCCAAATTTTTAATCCAATTTTTTTTGGGTAGTGAGCCCCTCTCATAATTGAGCAATGAGATCTAGGCAGTGTGCCTAAATGAGTGTGCATTCCCCTTATTGTTTCTCATTATACTTTTAGGAGAGTATAATCTTGTGGACTAACATCCACCTTGGTTTTTCCTGTAACAGGGTTTCCATGTAAAAATCTTGGTGTTCTTTGTCTCTCTGATGTGTTAATTTGGTGCAAGAGCACCTACACCTCATCCTCCATTTTTGTTCATTTAATGAAAAAATGTTGTTAGGAGGTTAGAATTAGTATTTTTGAGTATTGTTTTCATTAATAAGGTCAATCAAGACCATTGAGCAAGATCCAGGGTGAGTTTTTGAGTTTTGAGTCAAAATATGCAACAATGCAATTTTGCACTAAAAGTTGCTTTCGTAGCCTTTGAAGGAAAAAATGTGAATTTTTATGTAAGTGTGCAAGGTTTGGGGTCTTGAAAATGTAATAAGGTTGTTTCAATGTTATTTTAATGGTTGTTAAGGTCTTAGGTCTTTAGGATTGCAAAGTTGCTTCAAAATGCAAAGTTGTCATAAGGAAATTTGGCGTAAAATCAGCATTAATGATGTAATTTCATTAACTAATGGTTCCCTCCTTCAAAAATCAGTTGAGGGCAGTTGTAAATGATGGAAAACAAGTTTAAGAAGCCTCCCTTGGGTCGAGGTTGGGCTGTTGTTGGCAGTTTTGAAGTTTTGAAGCATTTAATAAGAAGAAAACTTTATTTTTTCTATTTTTTTACAGCGTTTTTTCTGATCCCGTGCTTGGTACGGTCTGGTACATCATTGTACGGACTCAAAATTGAAATTTTTTGAAAGAGGGAAGAATCTACTTTCTTTTGGTGGTGATTTTTCTCATTTTCATTAAGAATTGAATAAGTTACATCAATTTTAGTGAAAGTGGGTCTGAAATCTTGCAAAACAAGGGTTTGGTTACCAAAATGGATGTAATTCCCATTTCCACCATGGAAAAAATCTAAAAACTGGTGGATTGGTAGATTTAGGACTCCTTTACATTCTGAAATTTGTTTCAAATTGAAAAATGGAGTTTTACAAAAGTTATGTGATGCCCTAGCTCTGGTTTTACCTTGAAATAGTCTAGAAAATGATCATTTGTAAGCTTTTCTTTTGATTTCTGAGTATTTTAAAGAAATAGAATGAATGAAATATGTGAAATGGGTCTTGGGGGAACCTGTTGGAGTCTTTTAAAGGCATTAGGGGTGTTGGGGTGTGCCTTGACAAGTTGAAAGCTTCCTTGTACATGCCTAGTTAAGCCTTGTTTATGGCTTGTAAATCAATCTTTTGATACATTTGTTTTGGGTGTTTGATCCTGTACTTTTGGGAACTTGTGGGGGATCTTGTTAGAAGTCTAAAACCTGATTTCATTGTCTGGTTAATGCCTTTAATAAGTTTTTATTTTGACTGTCCTATTTGGCAATGTTGCAAGGTTGCATGGGCTTGTGTAAGAGTGATGAGAGAATGGGAGTTTTTGAGTGTAAAGTCAGGTTATTTGGTCTTGTTTTGACATTTTGAGAGTGTACACAACATCCCCAAGTCCTTCAAACATGTCTGGTTGTGTGAGTTGAGTTGGGTGATCAAGTTTCTTGTTGGAAGGAATAGTGAAGTTGATGTGTGCATTTAGAGAAGCTATTGGAAAAAGGTATTGCTTCCCCTGCCACTCTGCATCATAGTGGTATCAGAGCAGGGAGTAGGTTTTGGTTTGCATTTTTCAGGTTGAAGAAAAGGAAAGGTTGACAAGATGCCTCCAAAGAGCAAAGATATGGCTAAAGAGATGAGGGAGATGAAGGAAAGGCATGCAAGAGAACTCAAAGAGTTGGAAGAGAGAGTCATAGCCCTGGAGACAAACAAGAGAAGAGATGCTGAAGAGAGTGAGCCAGAAGAAGAGGAAGATGAGGAGTTTGAAGACATGGAAGAAGAACTTGATCCAGAAGACCAAAGAATGGCAAAGTTGTTGAAGGCAGTGAAAGGTGACAAGCCTAAGGTAAAACTTGATGTTTCTAAATATGGTGGTAGTCTAAATGATGAAGAACTACTTGATTGGATTGCTGCATTAGATAACCATTTTGAATGTGAAGAAGTTCCTGAGGAGCAAAGAATAAGGATTGCAAAGACTAAGTTGCAGGGTCATGCTTTGGTATGGTGGAATTACTTTCAGTCTGAGAGGAGGAAACAAGGAAAGTCTAAGATCACATCATGGGACAAGATGATATCTAAACTCAAAGGTAAATTCTTACCAAAAGATCACCAAATTCAAATGTTTAAAAAATTGCAAAGTTTGAGGCAAAGGGAAATGGATATTAAGTCCTATACTGAGGAGTTTTATAAATTAAGTTTGAGGTCTAGTCATCATGAGAATGAAGATGAAAAAATTGCTAGGTATATTGGTGGTTTGAGGCTTAATATACAGGATGAATTGGTTTTGGCTAACCCTAGGAGTGTAGAGGATTGTTATCAAATGGAAATCAGGGTGGAGGAGAAGCTTAAAAGGAGACAAGAGAAAGCAGTAAGAGGAAGAGGTGGTCCTAGTGCAAGAGGAAGAGGAATACCTTCTACATCAAAGCAGCCAAATGAAGATCAAGGAGCAAACAAAGGTAAAGATCACAATGATTCTAGAGGTGGTTTTGGTTTTAGAGGTAGAGGAAGGTTTGGTATTGGTAGAGGTTCTAATGATTTTGCAGGAAGATGCTACACATGCAATGAGTTTGGCCATCCTTCATGGAAGTGTCCTGAGAGGGTTGGTAGTTCTTCTAGTGGAGACAAGAAGATTGATAGAAGAGCACAATTGGTACAGGAAGAGGAGTGTGAAAGTAATTGTTCTCCAAGTAGGAATGCAGATCCCGAGGTTGGGGAAATGTTGATGGTGAGAAAAACAATCTTGAAGGCAGCAAAAGAGGAAGCACCTTTGCAAAGGAAAAGTCTCTTCAAGACAAATTGTAAGTGCAAGGACAAGGTATGTAGAGTAGTCATTGATTCTGGATCAACTGAAAACATGGTGTCATGTGAAATGGTCAATAAGTTAGGATTGAAAAAGATTCCTCATGAATGTCCCTATAAAATCTCATGGTTAACTGATGATCAATCTTTGTTGGTGAATGAAAAGGCTATAGTGGATTTTCAAATTGGTGGTTATCATGATAGTGTTGTGTGTGATGTTCTTCCAATGGACTGTTGTCATCTCTTATTAGGCAGACCTTGGCAATATGACAAGAGGGCATTGTATGATGGTAGGGAAAATACTTACACCATAGTTCAAGATGGTCATTCTTTTGTGTTAACTCCTCTTGTAGAAGATGCTAAAGGTAAAGAAAAGGTCATAATGTGTGGCAAGAAGGAACCTATAAATGTGATAAAGGAAAACAAATATTTTGATCATGTAATCAGTTCTAAGACTGAAAATGCAGGGATAACAGATGTAAAGGAAAATACAGAGGTAAAGAAGGTGAGGACAGTGAGTTTGCATGAGAATGTGTTAGTAGGAACCATTGAATGCCCTATAGTTAAGACCAGGTCTGAGAAACAAACAAATTTTGTAGGAAGTACAGTACATAAGTCTGATTTGACAGTGGCAAAACAACTTGATGAGGCAGTGAGTGAAAGACAAGGAAAACAGGGACAAAAAGATAGTTGCAAGCATGAAGGTAACAAAGGAAACAACAAATATCATAGAGTTACTAATACTTATTTTTATGCAGGTGAAAAACACAGTAAACAATTCAATCTTGCTCAGGGAAAAGATAAAAGACTGTTTGCAGGTCTGAGGACAGAGAAGAGGGAAAATGCATGTATCAATGCATTCCAAAATGCTAGAAGTGCAGGGCTATTTGCAGTTCCAGTTTACATGAACCAGTGGAGTGGCTTTGTGGATTAGTGGACCTTGTTTGAAGCCTGGAGACAGTGGTATCAAACACAACTCATGAGGCATGAGTCTTTTCTTGGGGGGGTGTATGGTGCAAGAGCACCTACACCTCATCCTCCATTTTTGCTCATTTAATGAAAAAATGTTGTTAGGAGGTTAGAATTAGTATTTTTGAGTCTTTTTGTCATTAATAAGGTCAATCAAGACCATTGAGCAAGATCTAGGGTGAGTTTTTGAGTTTTGAGTCAAAATATGCAACAATGCAATTTTGCACTAAAAGTTGCTTTTGTAGCCTTTGAAGGCAAAAATGTGAATTTTTATGTAAGTTTGCAAGGTTTGGGGTCTTGAAAATGTAATAAGGTTGTTTCAATGTTATTTGAATGATTGTTAAGGTCTTAGGTCTTTAGGATTGCAAAGTTGCTTCAAAATGCAAAGTTGTCATAAGGAAATTTGGTGTAAAATCAGCATTAATGATGTAATTTCATTAACTAATGGTTCCCTCCTTCAAAAATCAGTTGAGGGCAGTTGTAAATGATGGGAAACAAGTTTAAGAAGCCTCCCTTGGGTCGAGGTTGGGCTGTTGTTGGTAGTTTTGAAGTTTTGAAGCATTTAATAAGAAGAAAACTTTGTTTTTTCTATTTTTTACAGCGTTTTTTTCCTGATCCCGTGCTTGGTCCATTCTGGTACATCATTGTACAGACTCCAAATTGAAATTTTTTGAAAGAGGGAAGAATCTACTTTCTTTTGGTGGTGAGTTTTATTGTTTTCATTAAGAATTGAATAAGTTACATCAATTTTAGTCAAAGTGGGTCTGAAATCTTGCAAAACAAGGGTTTGGTTACCAAAATGGATGTAATTCCCATTTCCACCGTGGGAAAAATCTAAAAACTGCTGGATTGGTAGATTTAGGACTCCTTTACATTCTGAAATTTGTTTCATATTGAAAAATAGAGTTTTAAAAAAGTTATGTGATGCCCTAGCTCTGGTTTTACCTTGAAACAGTCCAGAAAATGATCATTTGTAAGCTTTTCTTTTGAGTTCTGAGTATTTTAAAGAAATAGAATGAATAAAATATATGAAAGGGGTCTTCGAGGAACCTGTTGGAGTCTTTTAAAGGCATTAGGGGTGTTGGGGTGTGCCTTGACAAGTTGAAAGCTTCCTTGTACATGCCTAGTTAAGCCTTGTTTATGGCTTCTAAATCAATCCTTTGATACATTTGTTTTGGGTGTTTGATCCTGTGCTTTTGGGAACTTGTGGGGGATCTTGTTAGAAGTCTAAAACTTGATTTCATTGTCTGGTTAATGCCTTTAATAAGTTTTTATTTTGACTGTCCTATTTGGCAATGTTGCAAGGTTGCATGGGCTTGTGTAAGAGTGATGAGAGAATGGGAGTTTTTGAGTGTAAAGTCAGGTTATTTGGTCTTGTTTTGACATTTTGAGAGTGTACACAGCATCCCCAAGTCCTTCAAACATTTCTGGTTGTGTGAGTTGAGTTGGGTGATCAAGTTTCTTGTTGGAAGGAATAGTGAAGTTGATGTGTGCATTTAGAGAAGCTATTGGAAAAAGGTATTGCTTCCCCTGCCACTCTACATCACCATTTTTATGTTGGAGATGTTAATTTGGGTCTCCACTATATTGTGGCTGAACTTGGTGGGTTCACATTAAAAATTTAATTAAAAATTTGGGCTGACATTGCAAATATAATTTTTTTCTTAGCAGACCATGTTGTGATGAAATCTCCTGTAGCAGATATATAAGAACGATTGCGTCATTAGTGCAAAGTATGCTTTCTGTGCTCCTATGTGTGTATGTGTGAATATCATTCGATTGCAGATAAAAGTGTGAAGAAGATTGTGTGAAGTGTGAAGAAGTGTTGAACTTAATTGGAATTGTAATTAGGCTTGAGTAGAAGCTATTTTCTTAGTTCATGCCCTCCAAATTTTTAATCCAAATTTTTTTGGGTAGTGAGCCCCTCTCATAATTGAGCAATGAGATCTAGGCAGTGTGCCTAAATGAGTGTGCATTCCCCTTATTTTTTCTCATTATACTTTTAGGAGAGTATAATCTTGTGGACTAACATCCACCTTGGTTTTTCCCCTAACAGGGTTTCCATGTAAAAATCTTGGTGTTCTTTGTCTCTCTGATGTGTTAATTGCTTGTTGTTAAATTGTTTATTCATCAGATCTAAGACTAGAATTAAGTTAATTTTGAAAATTCTAAATTTTTGTGACAACTAATTCACCCCCCTCTTAGTTGTATATCCTTGTTTTCCAAACAAATAGCACAGGAAAACTAATTTTAGCAATCTACTTCAAACCAACCTAAGGTGATTATTTGATATGTTATTTTGCACTAAAATGGGTCCTTGATATGAGTTGTGTTGTGAACTAAAAGGGTGTGTGAGTGGAGTAACACCCGATTTAGTGGTTTTGTTGTGCTGCAAGGAGATAGTGTGAAGTTGTTGAATGGTGAGATTTAGGTTAATTTGTGAATTGAAATTTGTTACCATTTTTTGGAATCATGCTTGGTGAGTTTGCAAGCCTTCTCCTATTGTATCAAGGTGGTATCAGAGCAAAGGTACTAGATTCCTATAGAAAAGGATTGAAGATTGTGAGAAAGAAAGCTTGGGAGGTGAAGAGGCAAGTTTTCCAAGATGCCTCCAAAAGGAAAGAACACATCAAAGGAGATGAATGAAATGAGAAACCAGTACATGAAGGAGATCAAAGATTTGAAAGATAGATTGGAAGCCTTAGAAACCAACAAGAGAAGAGAAGTAGTTGAGAGCAGTGAGTTAGAAGAAGAAGATGATGAAGATTTTGAGGATGTTGAAGAAGAGCTTGCTCCAGAAGACCAGAGAATAGCCAAATTGATAAAGGCTATAAAAGGTGACAAATACAAGGTAAAAATAGATGTACAAAATTTTTGTAGTAATTTGAATGAAGAGGAATTATTAGATTGGATAGCTTGTTTGGATAATTATTTTAAATGTGAAGAGATTTTTGAAGAACATAGAGCAAAGATTGCCAAAAAAAGCTTAAGGGTCATGCACTTGTATGGTGGGATTAACTATAGTTGGAGAGAAGGAAACAAGTCAAGTCCAATATTGTGGATTGGGACAAGATGGTGGCTAAGTTAAAAGGTAAGTTTCTCCCTTCAGATTATCAAGTTCAAATTTTTAAGAAGTTGCAAAATTTGAGACAAAAGGAAATGGATGTAAAGGATTACATTGAAGAATTTTATAGATTGAGCATGAGGTCTAATAACAATGAAAATGAAGATGATAAAATTGCTAGGTACTTGGGTGGCTTAAGAATGAATATACAAGATGAGTTGGCTTTGACTAATCCTAGAAATGTAGAAGAATGTTACAAAATGGCATTGAAGGATGAAGAGAAGGTAAAGAGAAGACAAGAGAAAATAGTAAGAGGAAATTTTTCTACTCCAAGGAAAGCAACTAAAAATCAAGGAGAAGAATCAAGCAAGAGAGATGAACAATTTGTTGATTCTAGAGATTCAGAGATTTAGAGTTCTTGTAAGCTAGATCCGAGGACAAGTGGCCAGTAAAAATGTGAGAATGAGATCTAACCGACATAGAACATGGGCCTTGATCAAAGTTTATAAGGCTTTTAGCATATAGGTTATCCTACAGATTCAAAATTCAGTCACAGATCGAATGGATTTGATTGGCTCATAGTTTGAGCCAACCCCTGATTCATCCAAAAATCAACATGAAGTGCATACATTCGTATGACCATCAATACTTGACAATGATCAGAATTGGCTAGTCTTCAAAGATGATGCTCATATCACCACCTTTCTACAAAAGCAAGAGAAATCTCCTGATCATTCACAGTCCAAAACTGGTAGAGCTACCAAAGAACAAGTAATTCAATTGAAAAGCAATAAGCTCCCACAAGGCTTAATTTCTCTTTAGAATCTCTTCAACTACGATGATGCAAGAAATAGTTTACAATTATTCACCATCAACAAAGGAGACTATGAATACCTCGATGTTAGAGGAGGTAGAGAGATAAAATTTGGAAGGAACATCCCATGGGTGGACAAGGAAATATTGAATGGCTTATGTGCTAGATATGATAGGGTCATGTCCTAGACCTTCGATGATCTTAAGGGATATGATTTGGGCATCATTTAACATCCTATTTGATGAAACTTCAAATTTTTGTTCCTGATGTTTCACTCATGCCCTGCCTTCTGTCACTAGTATTTCATGGTGTTAGAAAATTTCCAAGGTTTGGGATTTTAGCTTTGTCTTCATCTTAAACCCTTGTGTTTACTTTATACCTTGGATAGGATCTATTTTACTGTTACTTTTTGAGGGGTTTTAAAATGAGTTATGTCCTATCAGTTCGTCTAGGCTGAGTCCCTTTGTTTTAAATTTTATTTCCTCCACAGGATTCTTTTTATTTCCCTAAGTCTTGGTTGCCCCTGTGTTTCATTGTTTAAAAGAAACTTATGTCATTGTTTACCATCCGCCTAGTAATGTCACCTTTTCCTTTTAATGAATGTTTTATTTTGTGGAAGGGATCAAATTCATGCTACAGTTGATCAAATTTCCTTATGATATTAATAGTTTTCCACCATTGTGTGATTGAGAATTCTAGGATCTTTATTGATCGCGAAATTGTGGGTGGGCGCCATGTGTCCTATTTGGTGTGGCTCAAGGAGACCAGTTTGTGTCCCATCGATCAATCTTCATCAAACATCAAAGGTTTCCCTCTATCACAAGATCCAAAGATGTAGGACCTTTACGAATCATGATATCATGGGTGATTGCCATGAGTCTCACCTGATGAAGCTGAAAGAATAAAGGAAATATTTTAATGTTATGTTGTGGGTTACTAAAATGATCATGAGATGCACATGCTTCAAATTGATGGATCTATTATAATCTTGAGAGAAAAGCTGCTCAACAGTTAATGATGAGGATGGTGACCATGTTGAAGGAGTGAGATCATTGATGCTTAAGATCTACGGTTGCCTGCCATTGCACAATCCATTGATGAAGGATCTTTACCGATTGTGATATCGCAGGAAACCACCACATGGATTTCCTTCACGGCGTATGGTATGGTGGACCCCTTATTTCCATGTTGGTGATTGTGTCAACTTGTTTGAAGATGGTCATTCGATGATTTGATCTAACTGAAGGATGGACAACTAGAATTTAAATCTGCATCAAATATTTCCACTGACTGATGATGATCAGTGATGGTCATTGTGTCAAATTCTTGATACTTTTGATGCTATTGTAACATATTTTTTATTATCACCAGCTACTTCATTTGGCTAGTGACATGTGTACTTTCTGGCCTAATGCATTTTGCTCCTTCATTCTCTATAAGAAGGATTTCAAGGCCAGAAGTATGGGTTGTTAGCAAGTTAGGTAACTTTTTGGTCGAGTCTAGGTGAAGTTGTAAAGCAGATTGTAAATTCTAATGGTTTTTAGAGAAAATGCAATTTAGGTTCTGAGTCATTCTATAATAGGTTTTGAATTCATGGAGTTTAATGTTGTATAACAGTACTAGCATTTGAGTTGAAATGATAAATTCAAGCTCATGTCTCTCCATTGTACATGCATATCTGAACTTTGAATAAAATAACTAAGGGTTCTTTCATTCATCTCACTGTTATGGTGTTTGTGATCCTTATTTTAGTTTTCATTCAAAGAATTAATTAAATGCTTGAATGGGATTATAGGTAGGTATGTTCTGTATAAGGATTTGGTAAGTAGTATTGGGTTAGAATGCATACTAATGAAATTGCAATGCAATGTTATTAGGGATATTATATGTTATGTGTTAAATTTGTCACAAACCCTTAAATCCTTGTGAATTCAACTCCCCAATGGATATATGGAACTGATCTAAATTGTAATTATTTGTATAATTCAGTATTTGTTTGTCTTTTCCTAGAGCTTGCTACAAATTGCAAATCAATGAAAAATTATATTATGGATTGTGTAGTAATTATCTCATGCTCCAAATAGTTGATATTATTGATAAACATCCAATTTATTTCAGTATTATCCTATTATGTTGAGCTATTAAGTGAGATCATCTGTTATTGTTAATGTTGTTTATGATAATGGTGCAGAGGTTGTAACCACATTAAGGGATCACCCTCCTGGGTCTTGCAGAGCCCGAAGTGTAGGAGGTTTTTAAAGTCCTCGTCAGTTGGTCCAGGTCCTTCAAGCTACCCCTTATTGGAATTGGCAATTCCATAGGTAGATTAGAAGACAAACTTGGTTAGTAGTTAAAATAAACCAACAAAATGGCACTTGATCAGAAGACAAACTTGGTTAATATTCCTTGTCAGTGTGTTAGTTGTCCATTTTGCATAGATTTTTTTCATCGTGTTTTTGTCATTTGAAGGTTGAGCCTATAATATTTTGTTAGGTTTGTCCACTTCTTCTAGTTTCATAAGTATTAAGAGTTATGTTGTAAGGCATTTTTGTGTGTTTCTAGTACAAGGTTCCAAAGGTTTTCATATTCTACCACGTGTCTTCTAGTATTTGGTATTCCCAAGCTAATTGGGTGGTGACTCTGAAGTATCTGCACCAATGTGCATTTTATTTTGAAAGGTTTACTATAAGTGGAAAGAACTTTTGGACTAGTATGAGGAATGAAGAACACTAGGTCATTCATGAAAAATCATCCAGAACATAAATTGTAAGGTGAACTTCCCAAAATGAAGAAGAACAACTAGATAAATAAAAGACCAGAATCTAGTAATGTTGCTCCTGCATCATAGAGCCATGTACACCAAGGTACAACTCAGCCTTTACAACCTATCCTTGAAAATCTTGGAGAGGTGTCTAGAATTTCAGATTCAGACAACTGTGGATTTTTTCATGCATTGTTTAGTACACCAGTTCAAGAAGATGTGACATATCAAAATAAAGGGCTTGTTAGTGTCAAATATGCTGAAAAAATAAGAAGCAGGAGTAGAAGTCGAAGCCATCAAAGTGAATGCACTAGTGATGTGCCTCCTCCTCCTATTAAAAATGATGTAAACCCTTCATTGTCTGAACATGTACTTGAAGAGGTCAATTTAATAGATCTAGATGATACATCAAGTTATGATGTGACTTTGCCTAACCTTGAGGATATTTTTGGAGACACTAATTCTTTGAGGCAGGAAATCCAAAAGCAAGATGAGCTCAGGGTGAAAAGAGAAAAGGAGAGGGAAATAGAGTTGAGGTGTGTTGTGATTGAAAGGGATAGGTTGATGAGACAGTTGGCAACTATGAAGTTACTAAACAAAGAAGAACCTAAACTAGTTGTTGAGGACCCTGTTGTACGGAAGGTTGGTAATAAGGAAACAAAGCATGTGTCTAAAGAAACCCCAATAGGCCACATTGATGCCCAATCCAAACTTGTTGACCCAAAGCCCTCAAATCATGTTAAGTCTCAACCAAGTAATACAAACCATAAGCCTACCTTGGACAAAGGAAAGCAAAAGGTTGAGGGTATTAAAATAAATGAGAAAGTGACTCCCCATTCCAGTCAACAAGATCTCCAGCCACATGTGTCATTTCAAATAGAATCTGCCTTAGAAAAGGCTAAAAGGGAAAGTGAGGATCTGGCATAAGAGTTGGAGAGAACAAAAATTGAGGCTACAATTGCAGAAATGAAGAGGAAAATAAGTTTCCTAAAAATGACAAGTACGGATGAAGTTGCACAAGCTACAACCTCATCAAATCACCAAGATACCTTGAATAATGATCCTAAAATTACTCCAAATCCCTCCACAAAAAATTCTAATTTGAAGATTCATGCAATTGGGTTTATAAATCCAAATTAGGATGGTCATAGATTACAAGGTGTAGGGTTTGGTGTTGATTCCAAGATGAATGAAGGATTATTTCAATGAACACCTACATAGTTGGAAAGGTATAGGCCATTATTCTTTGATAGTATCCCTAGTTATCCAAATCCCATCCCTGCTGACTTGAGAGAAAAGATGAGTAAGTTTTCTGGCAATAATGATATGACAATAGAGGAACACTTAAAAGCTTTCATGGATATGTTAAATGATTATGAGGTAGAACATGAAGATGTTGTAATTCAATTATTTGTACAATCTTGATACAGACAAGGGTTAGAATCTCCTTACCAAGACAAAATAAGCACAACTAAATCACCTTCAAATCCTTATCACTCAATCTCATCAATTTTTCATTCTTCAAGCCTTCATGGCTAGTAGCCCTCCAAACTAGGTTTTTGAACCTCAACTCACAAACGGATGATCAAACCCATAAACTATTATACTTTCTAGACACCCATGTGGACATTCCATCACATGTCCGAAAATAAGATATTGTTGTTTTGTAACAACCTGCTGATCCAACCTTTTTCTACACTGTTTCTAAGCCTAATTAGGCCACTTTTCCAAAGGAAGTGCCTTCAAAACCTACCAAAAACCCAAAAACTCATTTGGGCAGCAGTTCCCATATATCAAAACCCCCAAATCCACAACTTTCATATTGAGAATCACCTTGCAACAAGACACCCACAAAAACCCTCATTTTTCAGCATGTTTCTTAGGGGTTTATTGAAAAGGTATACTACAGGCTTCTAAAACTCTTACCAACTATTCAAACACCTTCCAATACACTTAAAAATTCTCCAGAAACTCACCCACATCCTCTACCAATGCTGCACCATCATATTCTTTCTTTGAGCCATCATCTTGCAATGGAAATTCACACTTTTCCACCTAGGGCATCACACCTTGACACTCAAATGAACATACCTGCATAAATTAGAACCCTACAAACCTAAGAATACATATTTTGGTCCATTCCACCAAGATACATCAACTACAGAAGGTGGAATGGACCTTTTTTCACATTTTAGGTGCCCTCAAAAACCTTATACAAAAGATACACAGGCAGTTTTAGTAAAACATTTGTAAAATGTGTAAAACTCAATATTTTTCGCTCAAACCAGAAGCATTGGAAAACTAATTCATTTATCTATTCACCCATATAAGAAAATTTCAAAATTAATGCCGTAAAATTCTATACCAGGCCTGAAAACAGTGAAAATTATTCAAAATCTAGAAAACACAATTGTTCTTTTATTGAAATTTCTCTCCAGATGCCTCCAACCTTCATTACAAACATGGATAAATATTTTTAAAGACATATTGAACCTTCCCAACCGAGAATAACTAACTTTTGAACTTCATTTTTGTTGGTGTGAATAAGTCTTGTACCTAGTTTATTCCTTTACTAGGGACTTAGGGGACTTAATTCACATGTTAAGTTTACTTAGGATATTAGTTGTCATATCTAGATAAGTATTAGTTGTCTTATCTAGAATTTCCACTTTCCTATGTAGTTATGAGTTAGTTGTATCATGTGATAGGATTAAGACACTTGTCATGATCTTGTCTTATCCTATCTCTTATCCTTGCCTTTATAAGCAAGGCATCTCTAGCATATTTGTTCATAATTTGGCATATAGCGTTGTATAGTATTGCATTGATCATATTGTATCATATTGCAATCCTTGATTGGTGGAATAGCATCTTCCATTGTTGCTTCTCTCTATCTCTTGTGGAGGTTCTTTGGTGTTGCAGATTGAAGATCTTGGGTTGTTAACTTCAACATGGTATCAAAGCTTTGAATGTGGCAAGCCCCTTCCATTTCTTTATTAGAGAGTTTCCATCAATTTCTATTGTCATTTTTTTGAGTTCTTGTATCCTATATTGCATTCTTGCATTTTGGTGAGATCTAGTGATTGCAACGCTTTTGGCTATAGTGGCAGTATTTTAGGCTATCCCATTGCATCCAGGAGGCTCGAAAAAGTCAGATCTGGCTTTTGTTTCACCTAATTTTGTCACCATTTGCAGCTTTGGCAAAGAAGGGTTTGGAGCTCAGATCTGGTGAACAACTTTTTACAGGAGCACTTTGAGCCAAAAAGAAGTCTTCCATTGCGTCCGGGTGGCCGTTTCCAAATTTTTTGATATATAATTTTCCTATATTAGGCAAAAAAATTCTTTGGGGCAAATTTTTTTAGCAGAGGCGGCCGTACGACCCCCCCTACGTAGGTACGCATGTCGTCAAAAATTTTCAAAAAAAAAAAATATATATTTTATTTTCTGTCGGCATTTTATTTTTTATTAAAAATTCAAAAAAAAAATAATAAAAATTTATATAGCGCTTTATAAAGTGCTGTCGGCCTTTGTCAAGCCGCAGACCCTAACAGTCTACGGGCTGTTGCCTTAACCGCCAGTAGCGGCGGTTATACTGTCGGCTTC
>VDFB02049217.1:32819154-33034125 GCA_007258455.2 Sequoia sempervirens | reverse complement strand
TAAAAATCCTTTATCCAAACATCAAAACATCAAACTCAAGTCAAAAGTATTGTCCCAAAATGTTTGCAAAGATCATTTCCCACATCATCTACCTTTTCATCTCCCATTATCATCATTGCTCCAAAAAGACTTATAGCATCCCTTTTACCTAGATTTGAGTGAACTAGAGAGTTGAAATATTATAAATCTCAACATAACTCTCCCATAGGTGACCCAAAATTTATGTTAAAGAAAAGATCACAACACAAGAAAATCATGGAGAAATCCAAAGTCACATTTACCTCAAGTGATCCCAATCCTTTATAATTTGATCTGAGAAGTCAAGTTACCCCATCACAACAACCCTCATCTCCATCAAGACCATATGAGATTGAAGATGTTACGAATAACCTATTTGAACATACTAAGGAGGAAATCGTGGAACATCAAGCCTTAGAAAATAAAGCTCCAATTTCCCCATATTTTGTTGTGCAATCATTCACACAAGGCTTGACTTCATCCACCTTAAAAACAACTCCATTGCTAGGGATAAATCAAACATCAACTCCTAGTCTTGCAACTAGACTTGCTAAGGACTTTGGTTCAACTCTTCCATTTGAAAGCAACATGCTTGTGGGTTCTTTAAATACCAATCCACCTCAAACCACTACTTGGACACCAAAATTTGGCACTCCTCCCATTCCTAAGGACCCCCAACATCCATATAAACCACTTACACTTCATGAATTGACAACAAACTCAACATATTGAGAGTACCCATCTTCATCCATTCCCATAAATACCACAAGTGTTCCCAACATCACACAAGGAAGTGTTGACCAAGTGTCTCATATCGATGCACAAGGGCATGCCAACACCCTAACATAAAGTCAACCCTTAACTTAAATAGGGATATCTCTATCTGATCCTCCAACTGGTTCATCCACACCATTAATTTTACCAAACACATCCATCCCATTCATCATCAACCTGAATCAAAACAATCCCTTGGTCACCAACCCAATCAACTTTGATAATACCTTGTCCACATACCAAGCACAAGGAAATCCTTCAAACATTCGTAAAGGGGGCCTTTTTAGTCAATGGACTGAAGGTCCTACTGTTTCATTACCATCACAAAATCTAATGGCACCATTCTAATATTTTCCCACGGTCCCCTTCACCATGAAAAATCAAATGGGACCTCAAACTTACATTCCTCCATCTCAATCCACCATCTTAGAAGGAATGTTAAAGCAATGGAATCCCAAACCTCTCATCAATAATCTACTACCCAATCAAAGCATAAAAAATTGAAAATCCATCAGAAATGTCCCAACAACCAGTTGATCCTACATTGCAAGCATATGACTTAGCTTTATAGAAATCACAACAAGCTTATCAGCAAGTCATCCAATAGCAACAATAATAGAAAGAAGCCCTAGTAGCACAACAATAGCAACAACAACAAGCAACCTTAGTAGTACAACAATAGTAGCAACAATAACAAGTAGCCTTAGCAACATAGCAAGCAACCCTAGCCACACAATAATAACAACAACAATAGCAAGCAACCTTAGCCCAATAACAAAATCAATCCCATCAAACAACCTTAGCATCACAACAACAACAAAAGGCCAAATAGAAAGCCCTCATGGCACAACAACAAAAACAATCCCAACAAGTAACCCTCATGACCCAATAACAACAACAAGCCTTACTAGCTTAGTAGTATTCCCAACAACAACAAGGTTCCTACTATAATCCTCAATAGGAAATCATCAATACAAACACGTTAGGAACATATATTTCAACACCTCAGTCACCTTCACAAAATCCCACACCACCATACACACCATACAACACCTTATCATATTAGAATCCAATGTACAACCCATCCTCCATCCCAGAATATACAACATATGTTCCTCCACCAAACCTGTAAGATGATCTAGCATTGCAAATTAAGGTCTTATCACAATAAATGTAAGATATTTGAATGGGAAAGACAAAAAATCCCCATACACAGAACTTATGTCCATTTCCATTTAATCAAAAAAATTGCAATGGTACCATTCCCTCCAAACTTTGAAATCCCCAAATTTGATAAATATAAAGGGAGAGGAATTCCTATAGACCATACTAAAGAGTTTAATGTCATGTGTATGGAGGTTTCCTACAATGATTCTTATTTAATGTGTCTCTTCCCTCAAAGTTTAAAAGGTCCTACCATGGATTGGTTTTCTCAATTGCCTCCCGGTATCAAACCTTTTTAAGAAATCACCAATAAATTCATAGAGAACTTGTCCTTTAATCTTGACATAGACATAATACTAGAAGATTTATACACTCTCAAACAAAAAAAAAGGAGAATCTTTCACCAATTTCTTGCAATGGTGGAGACAAAGGGCTAGTAAGAGCAAGTGGCCCCTTCCCAAGGAACAAGTGGGGATCATCATAGAAAATCTAGATCTAGATCTATCCTTCCACTTGAAAATATAGTGTATCACATCTTATGATCAACTCATCCCTAAAGCCCTTAACATCAAGAGATATCTAATCTCACAAGTATTACAAAGAAAATTGCCCCTCAACTAGTTCGAATGACAAGCCTCGTGTCTAAGCTAAGAACAAAAATGTAACAAACGATGGTGTGGTAGATATGAAGGTGGTCCTAAGTTCTCCTAGGCTAAACAATAATCAAATAGCTAATGTTCAACCAATTGTGCAACAAACAACACCATCACAAAACAATCAGATCAACAACACCAAAAATCAATAGATATGAACACCCAACAAGAATAACTATTCAAAATGCAAGTACACATAGTTGTCAGAACCCATCAAGACCTTCATGAAAAATTGGTAGAGTCAAACCTAATAATGCTTCCCAACTTTGAAAACTACCAAGAACCATAGGAAAAACCATCCTAATACAATGAGAATGATCTTTGTGACTTTCATAAATAAAATATTATCCAAGACCTTATAGAGAGCAATACTATATCCATTGAAGTACTAGCTAGTGACCATGATCTTAAGATATACAAAAAATCTATGCTAGATCATACAAAAGGGAACAATAACATAAAAGCTAAGGATTACAAAAACATGCAGCATACCTATTCCAATGTAGTCACTTCCCGTGATAGTGTCATCACTGTTGTCACCATCAAAGGGCCTAGCGTAGAGTGTGGAGTCACCACACAACATGGAAAAGTCACCATCCAAGGGGTCCCACCTCAATCTAGGACACAACCTAATTTTCCTACATCAAATCCCAACAAGTATGGTCTCCTAGACCAGCTTAAGAAGACCCCCGCACAAATATCAATCTCAAAACTATTGAGGCTATCTCCCGCACATAGGGAAATCCTAAAGAACACTTTTTCTTCATCATCTATCCTCAAGGATATTGATATAGGATAGTTTCAAGCTATGGTAGGGCATATCACCAATCATCTTCTCACCTTCTCAGAACAAGACCTACCATCACAACCATCTCATAATCATGCTTTACACCTTGAGTTCATTATTGATAAGAACAAGGTTAAAATAGTTTTAGTAGATGTCGGTGCTAGTTTGAAAATTTTACCCTTAAGTTGATCCAAAGGCTTTAACATATCATATAGGGCCCCCTTATGTAGTTTCATCACCACAACTCATCACAAATTTGTTGTCACACAAAATCACAATCCTACCTAGTTTCTTAAGCCTAACACATGAGGATATTAGGCTAGTGCTTGCTCAAATCTGCCCCAAAATCTATCTCCTTCTATAGAAAGCTTCAAAATCTCTAATATTACACTAAACCCCTCCATTCCACCATGTTTGGCCAAGTTTCAATAGTGGAATGGACTACAAAACATTATTTTTTGTATTCAAACCCTTAACCCTAGGGTTTATAGGTGGTTTCTAGGAAAACACTTCAAACTACCTTTAATCTTATTGAAAATCAACAAAACTAGAGCCAAATTATAGTAGATACATTTCCTTAACTTCTCACATATGTTTCATGTCATAACTCAACACTTGGAGCTGTACTATTCATAGAACTAGTAGAAAACATAGAAAATTCATAGATAACAGAGATTGTTTATTTTTTTCTCCACCAAAATCAGTTCAGAAGCTTTCCTCAAGGTTTGTGAGGCCTTTTTAAACTTGTCCCAATAGAAACAAACAATCTCCAACCAATTTTCAAGTAAATGACCATTCACCTTCTCAAAATGACAAAAATTACAAAGTTGCACAAGCAACTTTTGCAACATTTTACAAAATTGAAAAAAATAAACATGACCCTATATGACTTGAACACAACAAAAATGGTCTCAATTAGACCTTATTACATCAAAATGTGATTAAAAACATCAAACTCAACACTAGACACCTATTCATATCAATTGACCAAAATTGACATGGTGCTCCTACACCATTGGGCTATTCAAAGGATACCATGTTGAGAAATCAAAGATTACCTCTATTAGAGCATATGATGATGAATAGCGGGTATCACAAGGCATCATTACAAAGACTACATGCCAAGTGTTAGACCTTGATCTCCCCTACAAAATCCTACTTGGCTAACCCTGGATCCATGCCCTAAAAGATGTAGCTTCAACCTATCATCAATGTGTAAAGTTTTCTTTTGAGGGTTTATAAATTACCATCCATGGAGATCCTAAGTATTTTTACTAGTACAAGTACCTTGAGGCCAAGTTTTACAAAATACGCCAAATACCCAAGAATGATGAAGGGCCTACACCATCCTCCTCATTTGTTGACCCATCATCCCTTGCATCTACCTCAGAAACCAAAAAACCTATTGTGCAGAACATTACTAAAATCAAAGTAGTAATCTAGGATGATGGTTGTGGAAACTATAAACTAATGAAGGATACCTTTATCTTGGGAGAGTTACCTCCTCCTAAATCCCATTGGAAACCCACATCTAGCAATGAAGTACTGAAACAATCAAGATGGCAGCTACCACCTTCATTAAGTGGGGGGATTTGAACCAAGAAGATGTCAATGAGGAGGATGTCTCTAAACTCCTCTATCAAGATGAATGACCTATCCCTATTCTTCCCATGGAAGGTGACAATAAAGGCTTGCAACTAATGAAGGGATGGGGCTATAACAAGAATGATAAATTAGGACAAAATGATAATGGTTTTCTAGAACCTATAGTTCCTAAGAAATGCCTAAAGAATATTGGCCTAGGTTGTACTACTAGCAAGGTCACCCTTATTAGAAAAGGTATTTTTGATAAATGAGTTGAGGCTTCCTCTTGGTTACATACATCGCATGATACAACCCTAGATGACTTCCCCCTTGATGTTGCTGACCTATTTGAGAATAACTCCCTCTTTATGATATTCATAACATCCTTCACCCAAAGCAATCAATAAACTAAAATACACCTAAAATACCCACAACTAATTGACCTCAACCAATGGAGACCACCAATTCTTGATTTATTAAAAAACAATAAAGCAATCTCAAAATTCATGGCACTCCATGACAAATTACCATGGCCAGATCACAAAGAAGGTTTTGACATAGAGCTAGACATAGAGGCATACTATAGGGAGATGATTGAATCCTTCAGTAGCAAAATTGATGAAATACAACTAACATGCAGATCTCTAAGTGAAACCCACACGGTGACACTTTTTGATCCTAAAATAGTAAAAAGAAATGACACATCTGAGGTTGAAAACCTCTCTAAGGGGCCCAAGGATGAGAGATTCAATCTCCCCCTTAGTACAATGCATCCAGAGAAGTCAACAATTCTAGCAGAAAAAGCCACTCCAGTCATTGTGGGAACAAAAGAAGCACCCAAGATCACTTTCTATGTTGAATCCATGTTGGATGAAGAACAGAAGAACCTAGTAGCATTCCTAAAAGAGCGAAGAGCTAACTTTACATGGTCATACATAGATATTCCCAATCTCGATCCATAAGTAGTTGTGCATCATTTAGTAGTCTATCCTGAAGCTAAACTAGTGATGCATAAATTAAGGAAAATGCACCCTCAAATAGCACTTTTGGTGAAACTTGACTTACAAAATCATCCTGACATTGGATTCATCTAACCAATAGATTATCCTAAGTGGGTTTCAAACCTAGTACCAATCTCCAAACCCATTGGGGGCATCAAAATATGCATGGATTTTAGAGACTTAAACAAAGCATGCCTGAAGGATTATTTCCTTCTTCCTAACATTGACCTCATCATGGACTTAACAACTAGGCATGAAATTTTGTCACTCATGGATGGTTTTTCAGGCTATAATTAGATTATGATCGCTAAGGAGGACCAACACAAAATTGCATTCACTTGTTTGTGGGGAATCTATTGTTGGAAAATGATACCATTTGGGCTAAAGAATGTAGGAGCAACCTATCAAAGATCAAAGACTACCTATTGACACCTCCAATTCTTATGTCTTCGATACTGAATAAATTGTTGATCCCATATATCTCAACAACATCACCTGCATTGGGTGCCCTTCTAGCACAACATGATGAAAGAAAAAAGGAAAGAGCTATTTATTATGTCAACAGGACCTTGGTGGGCTATGAAATGAACTATTCATCCATTAAGAAAGCATGTTTAGTAGTAGTTTTTGCTTCACAAAAATTCAGACATTACATGTTGTCACATAAAGTCAAACTTATTGCAAAGATTGACCCATTGAAATATCTGTTATCTGAAGCAACTCTCACTAGGCGAATGGATAAATGGGTAATGATCTTAATTGAATTTAACCTAGAGTATGTGGAGTGAAAAGAAATCAAAGGACAAGTGATCATAGACCAACTAGACGGAGCACCTATCTATGTAGAGAATCTATTGATATCTAAATTCCTAGATGAATTAGTGTTCCTTGTCAATCTCACAGATTAATGGAAAATGTACTTTGATGGATCATTGACCCAACATATATCAGGATTGAGTACTATCTTTATCCACCCCTCAAGGAAATTGTGTTATGAAGTCATACAGACTATCATTTATGTGCACTAACAATATTTCTAAGTATGAAGACCTAATCATAGGTCTAAGGATAGCAGTTCAGTGGAAGATACAAGAGATGAAAGTCTATGGAGACTCACAACTAGTTATCAACCAAGTCAATAATGACTATGAAAATAAGGATGAAAAGCTTTCTCCTTATATGAAGATGTTAGAAAATATCAAGGACTTTTTCATTGATATAAATTTTGAGTAGATTCCTCACATGAAAAACTAAGCAAAAAAGATATGGAAGCAATTGGAACAATGTTAGACATGTCGCACAACATCCTCGAATGTAAATTATTGGTAGAAAAACTTCTCATACCAACTTTCAAAATCCTTAAATGTGAATTCGTGTGTGTCATTGTTGGTCTTGGACCCCCATGGTATCATGACATATTCACCTACCTAAGAAGAGGAACCCTCCCATCTAATATCACCTCCAAACTTAAGAAGACCTTTGTTAAAAAGGCATCGAATTTGTGATCCTAGGTGATACCATATATTGTCGAAGCATCGAAGGGACATTACTACAATGTCTTAACCAAGAGGAATCCTTGAATACTTTAATAGAATTACACGATGGCATATGTGGTTCCCATTCTAGTTGTATTACTTTAGCTAAGAAACTATTGAGGATGGAGTACTACTAGCCAACCATGGAAAGAGAAGCCCATTGGTATGTGCAGAAGTGTGTCCAATGTCAACAACATGGAGATCTGATTCATGCTCCAACTTAGGATTTGGTTACACCTTGACCTTTCTCATAGTGGGGGCTTAATCTCATAGGAAAAATCACTCCAACCTCATACAATGGCCATAAGTTTATCATAATAGCCACTGAGTACATTACCAAGTGGGTCAGAGCCATTCCAATGACCTACATAATGGGGAAGCAAATTTCCAAGTTTATCTTGAATTACCTCATATGTTGTTATGGTGTTATACAAACCCTTATCTCAGACAACAAAACACCCTTCAATAATTAGGATGTAAAAGATCTATTTCAAAGATTCAACATCCAACACCAATTCTCTACCCCATATTACACCTAGAGAAATGGTCAAGCTGAGGCTTTGAAAAAACCATTCTAAAAATCCTAAAGAAAATAATCGATGAAGTTGGTTGTAACTTGCATCTATAGTTAAATCCTGCAATTTGGGCCTATTGAACCAGTATCCACACACCTCTAGGTGCAACCCCTTTTTTCTTGGTATACAAATCAAAATCCATTCTTTCTATTAAGGTCAAGCTCCCATCATTGCGAGTGTCACTACAAAATCTGGTCACTGATGAAGAGTACATAGTATCTCAGCAAAATGAACTAGAATTCTTGGATGATCATCATCTTGACACCCTCAATCACTTGCAAGTAGATCAAAACCAACTAAAATAGAGCTATAATAAGAAGATCAAGTGTTGGTCTTTCCAAGTAGGGGATCTTGTCTTAAAACAAAATAAAAAGAATCTTCTAGATCAGGACAGTAAAGAAAAGTTTGAGCTTAACAGGTTAGGTCCCTTTATCATCACAACAAGCTATGGATTGGGAGAATACCAATTATCAACACCTGAAGGTGAACCTTTGCA
Source organism: Sequoia sempervirens (assembly GCA_007258455.2). Classification (NCBI taxonomy): domain Eukaryota; kingdom Viridiplantae; phylum Streptophyta; class Pinopsida; order Cupressales; family Cupressaceae; genus Sequoia; species Sequoia sempervirens. The sequence goes on along the minus strand of VDFB02049217.1, from coordinate 33,025,538 downwards.
AGAACCAACCAACAACTTACATCTTAAAAAGTTTTATGCCTAGTGGGTGCTACCGTAATAGTGGTTTACACTTTCTGGGGGATCCTGAGTTTTGCTGAAATCACATATTTTTAGAAAATATAATGATTAAAGCCTTGAAAATTTTCATTTAAAGGATTCCAATTGAAGAGGGTTTGATCAAACCACCTTAGACCAATCCCCCTTGGATAGAACCTTGCTAGTTTTAAACCATACCTATAACAAAGTCTCCTTTACACTTATCAATATGCTAATAAAAAACCACTTTTGATTTACCTTATGGAGGATCAAATGAATTCATTTAAAATTAATTTTTTTGCAAGTATGTATTCCTTATTATAAGCTTCCAAAAAAATATAATTTTAATTAAATTAAATTTGATTATTATATTTATTTTTTATTTGTTGTGAATGTAGGTTTTTCATCAAAAATCAAGCTCTTTGTTCTACACATGTGGAAAAATACCAGATTATCAATTTTTTTTTTGAAAAATATGAGTGCACTAGATATTGAAGTCCTTGATCCAACAAAAAAAGAAAAATTTAATTTTGATGTAAATACAAAAAAGGTTACGCATTATACAATTTTTCTATGTCTGAATTGTAATTGGTTTGAATTTGAAACATGATTAAAGAAAAAATATTCAATAAAACACAATTAAACCAACTGGAAGCACTAGATATCATAGTTACAAATCTAAATTCAAAAAAATTAGGATTTTATCCTTCATGGAAAAAAATTTATGCATTATACGGTGAGCGTCACTCCTTAAAAATGTTGTTTACTACAAAAAAAACTAGTTTTCGAAGGAGATGGATGTTGGCCTCCTACAATGATTTCATAAATAAGAATTTACAACCATGACTCAAAGACTAGACATCTAACTTGAATAGCCATTCAATCATCATGAAGGTGCATTTAACTTGTCAACCTAGGGACGTGAACATGAAATGGGTCAACATAGTATGTGCACTAGGGGCTCAAGTAGTCATTGCATTCTACAGCTAAGAAACACAGTACTAAAAGTAAACTACTTAAAAGGAAATAAAAAAAATGTTGAACATCAGCCAACAACTATACTAAGTTAAAATACAGAGAAAGAATGAAAATCTGTGCAACAAATAAGGGACTACTCTGTCTGCTTTGGCTATAGGAATAGTCACAAAATGGAATTCTAGTGGCTGTAGGAATAGTTAATGCTAGATTTCTAACTAAGTACCAAACAAAAAGTAATACTAAACTAATGCTAAACTAAGAAGACATATTGCTCACCAAGTGGCCCCCCTTGGATAAGTATCCTCTAAAATAACAAGAACTCAGATGCTAGAATTCAAAACATTATTTTATTCACTGTAAATCATGCATACAAAGAGTAATGTATATGTATCACTAAAATTGGAAAAATGAGAGTACAATGTCATTGTGCAACCTCCTAAAGAAGAAGCATAAAATCATTATTTATACTATAGCTAAACAAGGCAGTTAACTCCATGACTGGGAGGACACCATTTAAGGAAAATAGGGGAAAGTGGAGCAATGGCAGTTACGCATGCATAGAATCTGGTCAGACATGCAAGTCAAGTGCAGATCTAGCACAATAGTAATGCCCATGCATGCTCGATCATTAAGGTCCACTACAAGGCAGTTACATTTAGTTGTATGAAGAATTTTTGTTTCTAGCTACCTTTGACTTTGAGTGATTTCTTAGCTTGACATTATGGTGCATGCCCAACTGGTGGTGTCTTCCTTAGCTTGGCATATTAAATCTACATGTCAAGGTTAGTATGCATAATAATTGCATATCAATAACCACTCTAAGAAACATTCATTAATCACATGCAAAATCAATATAGATAACCCACATATTATGCCAAATATCATTAAAGCTTGTAGAGATAGGATAACGTCAAATGTCAATGGTTTGAGGGAAACATTATGCCAATACCAACACTTAAGCATTAAGGTCCATGACATCTATGAGAAAATAGACTATAGATTCTACCCAAAACTAGACCAAAAACTAGACTCATCACTTCCCCAACCTAATATCTTGCTAGTCCTCCAACAGGGGAAGAGTTATTCTTTTGCTTGGTCAAAGCTCTAAAATTTGCAACTAAGAGTTGTCCAGCATTACTGGTTGTAGTACACGAGTTAGGATCCCAATAGAATCCTCCCAATCTATCAAAGCTTTTCCATCTCTGCCTCTCTACAACAATGTCATACTAGTAGAATCTAAAATTTGGCATGGGCCACATGAGCATGGGTGACTTGAAAAGTCAGGGGAAGCCAAGACTATCCCTGACTTCTCCCAATCTAAATATGCCTCTCAATTATTTTTATCTCTTTCCATATATTCAAAATTGTTGCATGTACTGTAAAACTAGGAGGATTATGAATGCCTACCAATCTTTTTATTGATGGGGGCTCCTCATATGGCACTATTTTAATGAAATAAGGATTTACAATTATCTCTAGCTATAAGAGTGTTGTTTCTTCTTCCTTTTGTTGCAGGAACTCTTGTTCTTGTTGTGGCTATAGGAACTCCTGCTCCTGTTCTGGTTGTTGCTATAGGACTTCATGTTGCAGGACCTCTTGCTCATTTTAAAATTTCCGACATAGCCTAATATGATTTGACACATGGGCAATAAATTCATGAAATATTTTCATTTTTTTGTTCCCCTCCTCCCAACCTAAATTTGGACATGTTTCCACACATGTGAGATGGGAGTGGAAATTGACAAGCAATGATGGAATTTATGTGAATACCTATACTAACATACTGTGATTAAATGAACGCACTTAAAAGATGATTAAAGATAACAATTAATGTGCACACACTTGAATGTGTGGAAGATTTGTTGCAAAGATCATGGATAAAGTAACTCTCACCTTGTTGGAAAATGAATTGAGCAATAAATGAAGATGAGGTGGAAGGAGGTGAGGTGGAATGAAGTGATGGAAGAGAGAGAAAGGTGGTGATGGATGGGTGGATGGACGGATGACGAAGAAATGTACTTCCACATAAGTAAAATTCTTTATTATGAAAACTATGTACCTCAATTAAGCTGAAGGAGGGACACTAGGTCCACCACCTTCAGCTACAGGAAGCTCTGAGTGCTGGGTGAATTGCTTGTGGAACTTTTCTTTAGAAGTTGGCTTATGATATAATCTGAGGTGATGATTGTTGACAAGTAATTTGAACCTGATAGGGTCAATGGTGGTAAGTTGAATAGCTCCATTAGGAAAGACCTTAGCAACTTCATATAGTCCTAGCCACCTTGTCTGCAATTTTCCTGCATTGTCCTAGTATCTTGAATCATAGAGCAAGGCCCCATCTCCTAGTTTTGACTTCTTATCCTTGATAAACTTGTCATGCCACTTGATTCTCTAATTCTGCACTATTTTTGTATGTTGCAAGGCTGCTCTTCTTATTTTATCCAAAGAATTTAGCTACATGATTCTTTCTCTCTATGCTTCAGAAATACACATCGCTAAATCCACTACAATTCGTAGAGCTTTATGTTCAAATTCAATTACCATCATGGTTGTCTTTTCATACAACAACTCAAATGGGGTGAAGACTTTAGTTTTTTTGCATGTTGTCCTATAGGACCAAACAACTTCTGGTAATCTGTTTTCCCAATCTTTCTTTTGGATATCTACTATTTTAGTCAGAATGGCTTCAATTTCTCTGTTTGTAACCTCAACTTGGCCATTAGCCTGGGGGTGATAAGGAGTAGACATTTTGTGCCTAATATTGTACTCATTCACTAGTGCTTCAACAAGAGTTGATGTGAATTGTGGCCCTTGATTAGTCACTATTTCTCTTGGGACTCCATATCTTGTGAAAATCTCCTCATAAAGAATCTGCAACCTTGTTATCTCTTGCATGCTTCATGGCCTTAACTTCTACCCATTTTTTTACATAATCAGTGCATACTAATATATAAGACTTACCATTTGATGGAGGGTCGATTGGTCCCACAAAATCCAATCCCTACTTTTCAAAGGGAGTGATTACTACCTAAGGGAAAAGTGAAATTTCATCAGATCTAGTTGGCCTACCCATTCTTTGACATCTATCACATTTTTCTGTATACCTTCCTACATCCCTGTGGACTATTAGCCAGTAATACCCTTGTGATAGGTCGAAATGGAGTGTTAGAAATTAAGCAACAAGTAAAAGAGTGCAAATAATCAACTAAAACAACCTACACCTCAAGATTAGCCTAAGTTGGAAACAATGCAAGATAAAGCAACGAAATGGAACCTTATACCTTGCGTTGAGTCGATCCTTTGGTTGTCCCTTCGATCTTGGATGTGTATGCTCCTTTGATGGCAAGTAGATGCAAGCTAAGTGATGTTGTGAGGATGAGTGCAAGTGGATGAAAAAAAGAAAATGGCGAAGTATAAGTTGAGAAACAAAATTGCAAGAGTTTGGCTAGCAAAATGATCTCCCCCAAAATGGGAGAAAAGAGGGGGTATTTATAGGATTTTTGGGAAATCCTAGGGGAAATGGACGGTCAAGATTGAGCCACCAAATATCAAGATGTAGGGCCAAGGTGAGTTGAGAACTCACAAGCCCTCACATCTTGACATGTGGCATGTGATTTAGCCCTAAAAGGTGAAGTGGACATGAGGTGGAAGGATAGGACATGACATGGAGGGGGTACAAAGTACCTTGGGATTGGACAAGATCTCCTCATAAAGGAGGTACTTGTCCCCATGTGGAGAGAGGACAAGTGGGGAATTAAAAATCAAATATCCTTATGGGGATGAGAGAAGGAATTTAAAATTCCTTAAATGCATTGGGGGATTAAAAGGTGAATTAAAAATTCACATGGGGAAGGGAGATGCCTTGTCAAAAGGGAGAAAGCCTTTAATAAGGTTGACTAAGGACACATGTCATAAAGGACATGGGGAAGAGAAAAGGAATTTAATATTCCTTGGAAGGATAAAAGGAATTAAAAATTCCTTGAGAGGTTGATTAGGCTAGTTAGTGAGGGATTAGAGGATGGTTAGGTGGCTAAGAGAGATTAGAGGCCAACTTGAAAAAGTTGGAGGATATGACACATCCTAATCAAGGATTAGGCATGTGCACATCCTAATGATGGGATTAGAAGAAGGATTAAGATTAGGTAAAAAAAGATGGAGGATGTGACATGAGGAGGAATTAAATAAATGTGATATTTATTTAATTCATTTGATGAAAGAGGAAGGTATTTAATTATTTAACTAGATACCTTAGGGATTAGAACTTAAGGATGTTAATTAAAGGGGATAAATTTGGATAAATTAAGTGTCCAAATTTAGACGTCTACAACCCTATGTTCAAAACCTTTATTATTTTCCTTTTCATTGCAAATTTTCCTCTACATGGTTCATTGTGGCATGCATGCAAAATTTTGTAGGTCTCATCTTCTCTCACACCACTCCTCATGACATGGTCAGGTCTAGTATAAAACAAACATCCAACAATCCAAGAAAAAGGAAAAGATTTCTCAATGAGTGCTCTTTTCTCTTTTAGGGAGAAGTGAGAAGGAAATCTACTCGTAACCAAGTAATTGGATATGTCAACATACCAAGGTATTTGTACACTGAGAGAGAATAGATGCTCATTATGAAAAGAGTCATCTATGGGCTGATTGTCTTCTGTTGTAGTGTTGGAGCTTCTAAAATCCTAATGGATTTTCTCTCTCCATGGGTTTGGTGTGCCTCTTTCATAAACCATTGTCCTCATAGATGAGTAGGGTTTTATTCAAAAGCATGTAAACATTATAATTTTTAGTTGACCTACTTGATCGGTCATCGAACCCTTAAGTAATCTCTTGAGCCATTTGACACATCTGTCTACCGGCCCCATTATCCTAAAGAACCGATCATCACTTTCCCACCATATCAAATTCTTTCCTAAAGTTGGGTTTTTAGATTTAACCCTGTGACTTAAGCCTCAAGTCATTAACCCCAGTGGTCATGTCACTTTCACCTAGACTAGGTCCATCCATTGAATGCTAATGTTACATGATGTGCAACTTTCAAGATTCAAAGATCAGGGAGAAGATCTTGACTGTACCCTACCAGCCCACGGGAGTTAAGTGCCAACAAGATAAATGCAGTGAGGTTGGCTAGTAGCACATGTGTGTCCAAGGTACAATACGGGACCCACTTCCCACTACCACTCCAAACACTCGACATCTTCAACAAATGACTGAGGTCAATCTGGTAGAACAATCTTCACCATTCCCTGCTGGCTTGCTTGGTGAAAATGAGTGATGGTTAAAACTAGCGAGATCAACGAGATCTCAACACTTGTCTCAGTCTACTCAGTTGATGGAGTGCCACACAACGAATATGTCATCTGACATGGATGAGAATGATTGGTTGTGAGAACATTAGCGAAGCACTACTGGAAATCAAAGGTGGTCAAACAAAGGCTAACTATCCAATCATCCATAGAGGAAAAATATCAATGGATCACATTTAAAGTGGGAAAAATAACATGTGACGGTCATTTATGCTCTATTCAACTAGCCCGCATTAATGGCTAACATCCTACAGAGTGATTGAGTTGATCTCAACTCATGTGAAGATACAAATGCTAGTAATCATGAAGAATAGTCTACATATTTCCATGTTAATGGGAAACTAAACAGTGCGAGTACATCTACCAATGAGCTACATGGGTTACACATGCATCTTAGACATTAATTGTGAATGTCATCACTCCATGCGATAAATATAGAAGGAACAATTGCTATTCAGGTAGTGTGAGCAATTACCAGAGAAGAAAATGAGCAAACCAGTAAGTAAGTATGCTCACTTGAGTTCATTGAGGTCTGGTTCTGATGAACTAGAAGTTGTTCTAGTCATGGAGGCAAATGCCTCCACTGAAAGGCTCAGACCTGCATCTAGTAGATGCAGTCAATGGCTACAATTCTACAGTGATGTTGCTAGGAAAATGAAGCACAAAGGAAAGAGCCCATTTCGGTCTCACACAGAAGTACAACGAAAAGTAAGGTATGGGTGTGGCTCCTATGGATGCCAACATTCTCCCATCAACCTTATGAGTAGTGCCTCTAACAATGACACCAAGACTAACTCCATACACTCGGTATTTGGCTCTTTTGAGTGATGGTCTACCCTCTGATGAAGAGGTGATATATGTTGCACCAGTGGCGATAAAAAATCCTAGTGGTCAGACTGGAGTAGTGTTGGGTAAAGAATAGAAAGAGGAGGAAGCTGAGGTTTCTTCTCTTCCTCTAGAAATGACGAGGACTGGTCGTGTGTATGGATAGATAGGAATAGAATAGATTGTCATTTCTAAGCTTTATGAATGAACTCATGCAATTAGGTTAAATTGTTTCACAAATATGATTTGAATCCAAGTGAATATATAATTCTAATATATTTATCTCCTTTTGCAAGTCTATGTGAATTTGGAATAGAAATATTAATAGTATTTGTATTCTACTTCGAGTATTTGTCTGAATGTATGTCTCTATTCTTTGTTTTGATTCAAACAATCAATTAAATACGTAAATGTTGTCATGAATTTACATTCATTTGCAAAGGATTTGATAACTAGTGATGTATCAAAAAAATTGAGCTCCATGATGCAAAGTATTGTGAGATTAGTCTATTCCATTGAGTTATTGGGTCATCTTTGTTTTACTAATTCTTGTATGTGTGACTCCATATTTCCCAATAAATAGGACCTCGATTTGTTCCTTAAAGATTTAACTATTGGATTAATCAAACAATAATTTAGTGATCAACTTGAGGCCATGATTTTAATTCATTTAAATTTTATCAACTCCAAAGTCATATGTGCCAATTCCCATTAAGGATGTCTTCATTTTGATGAATTGGTAGCGAGTTACTTAGAAACAAGCCAATTTCATAGTAACTGTTGCAGAATTATCCTTCATCTAAATTGATTTGTGTAAGTGATGTGTTCTACAAAGAGAAATCTTAAATGAACACACTAGGAATACCCTCCTTGGTTCCATAGAGCCTAAAGTGTAGAAGATCTTAGTCATTGGTTAGATCTTGTTAGTTGGACATTCATTACAAGAGTCTTGAGTATAAGAATTGGCTATTCCTTGGAGATTTCTTAGGTGCAGTGGAAAACACCAATAGAATGGCGACTCTACTAGGGAGTTCATTCTCCAAATATTTAGATACAAAATGCAGAGTCAAATGGTGATTTAATCTAAATGCTCTCAAATTCTTAAACCTGGTATACAATTTAAGTGCAGTAGGCACTAGAGGATCCGAACATGACTCTGTTGTGGAAGATGGCCCAAATCCTATCTTAATTTGTAAAGAAGCTTCATCTCATGGAAAGCTTTGTCCTCTAAAGGGAGGTGGCAACTCTGACTCAAAGAACCTGTTCAAGCATACATCATTTTCTCGGATCTCTATCCCTAATGCTAAGAAACACTTCACAATTTCCAACATAAAGGTACTCTTATAGAATCTAAAAGAGTTTTGAAAATTTTACAGATAATATCATTATAACTTTCCAATACTTGACATGAAAATAATTCCCTTATAAGTGATTTAGCACTAGATTAGAGAATATTCAAGAATTTTAGCATGCTACATATGTAAGTTGAAATTTATGTAGTAAAGTGCAAGAAGCATGCCTTAATGTAGATCTTAGGCAGCTTTTGTATGAAATACTTGAGCTAAGATCTTGGGATTATATTTGTAAAAGGAATTGAAGTAGTGTTGTACAAATTGCAAAATATTGTAAAATTCCTTTTCAAGAATTAGGGGTAAGTTATCAGTTTGTTCCATGTAGTACGAATATGGACAAAAGCATACAAATCAAGCAATATTGGGCCCGTCAAGATGGTTGTTATGTTGATAGATATAGAGCTATCAAATTTGACAATATATGTGGCTATCTGAATATTGTACCACCCAATATTAGGGATAGGATACCAAAGTTTAGTTGTGAAAAATCTGAATCAACAAATGAACATCTACAAGAATTTGTAGATGTGATTGGTGACTATGAAATTGACTTTGAAGATGTAGTGATGAAGCTGTTTATTCAATCACTAAAGGGAGATGCAAGATATTGGTTCTCTATTCTTCCTAATGCCTCTATACATTGTTGGAATGAACTCAAAGCTGCTTTCTTGGAGCAATTTAGTGATAGGATCAACCCAAGTGTGGCAAGGAGAAATTTCATGGAAATCTCTAAAGATAGAGAAAAATTGGTCCTAGCCTTCAACCTTATATTTTACAAGGTTATAAGGGAAATCCTTGAATACTTAAGACCAAATGATGCAGAATGCTTGGCTGTATATTTGGGAGCATTTGACAGAAAGATGAGTTTCCTGTTGAGGGACAAGGAACCAACTACATTACAACAAGCCTATCAGGAGGCTATAAATATTGAGAATAATCTAAAGTACTCAATTATGAGGAGACCTATAGTGACCAGCGTTGCTAGCTTTAGTAGTGTCCAAGTAATTCAATTAGGCCAACTAAGAGCAAAAGTGTTCATCAGGATGAGGAACCTTTAGATATTGCACTCACAATTTTTAAGGTATGTAGAGAAAGCATCAACCTCTAGCCAACCATGTCAAGGAGGGATAGATTTGATATTATATATAGGGAAATTGTATGAAATAAAGATACATACAAATGAGTCACCATATGACTTGTTTTCAAGATTCTTGGATGTTTTGATGGAAATTCCCACAGGCTTTAAGCCTAATAAATTGATGTGTATTAACCTATTTTGTGAAGCCTACACACTAAGATAAAGCCAATGGCCTAAAGATATGAAGCCTCAAAGCATTGATCAAGTAGTAGATTGGATAAGTATGGTTAAGGAGACTTAGTGTAGTTAGGTAGATCCTATTGTTCCCCATAATGTAGATAATGATTGTCACAATGAGGAGAGGCAAAGATTAGCATTAACAAATCAACAAGAATCATTGCAATCTGAACAATTATATATTGAATGTTGGCATTTCATAGATAATCTAACTACATAAACATTTAGTAGTGATGAGGGTGAAGAAACAAAATGTGAAATCAAGGAGGTCATATCTCACTACTTCCCTCTAAATGTTTTGAGTCATGAGCCTATGTACGAAATACATGGAGGTATGCAAATGGCTCTAATAGAAATCAATCCTATGCCACCTAGTAATGAGGTTATCGTTAGTGTTCATGACAGGACATGAGAAAGGAGTCAGAGAGGTGAATTCAAATATGGAAAATATTTAGTTGAATATGGTTCCTCTTATGAATTGGAGATAGAATCCATGGCTTCTAGTAATGGGTATGTTAATAGCCTTGAGGGGATCTACTTTTTGGTTAGTGAACAATTTTCCTCATGTGAAGAACTCTTGGAGCATGGATCAATTGTCATAAACACAAGTGATGAAGAGGATGGTGAATGTGCTTCCTTTTGTTCCTCAAGTGACTATAGTGATTTTGGGTGCTTTGAAGACCAAGTTCAAGGGATTCTTCATGATATAGATGATGAGATACATCCAATTATGTCCAAGATATGGAAAAACTCTTTATTTGATGAGCCCACATCTAAAATTACAAAGGATAATCTTAATTGGTTTAGGAGTAATCCTCTATTTGGAGACAAATCTAATGAATATTTACTAGATATCACTAGTACACATGTTGCAGAGGATACATACATGTGTCAAGGTGATAATGCATTTGAAAATGTCAGCCCTAATTTCATAATCTTCCAATTGAAAGGGAAATTCAGTGATGTAGATATGGTGAGGATTGTCTACCAACATGGGGTTGAACAAGTGACCTATGATGAACATGTTGAAGATGGTTCATATTTACTAGCACTCAGGGATGGTAATGTCTCATGTATTGAAGAGAATTATGTTGGATATATAGGTGCTTATGATTGTTTTGTTACAACAACAAATGATATGTTTGAGAAGGGGGTTGAATTACCACCATTTTATGATCTACATTGCAATAAGGGGCAGGATAAGGAGGGAAAATTTATCTTCAATGATTAGAGGAATAATAAATTTGAATGCATCAATGCTCCAATGACATGATGTCATGTTGAAAAGGAGCATCATATTGATTTGGCATACATTGATCCATATGATGAGCAATATGAAAATATAGATAACCAATGGAATTTTTCTGATCAGTATGAGGCTACAGTTGAGTTTTTTTGCCGATACTCCCTACCTTCTTGATCTGATCATGGATTTTATTTCACCCACTAAAGATAGTGCTAATGAGAGATATAATGATGGAATGTATGATCCCATATTCCCTTTTCCTTATCTTAGGAAAGAATTCCCACACATAAGCCATAGTGCTCATGATTTTTTTTAATTTGATGAACAATTTATGTGTGATACTACACCTCATTGTGGTGCAAACTATGAGATTTTTGTTTTTTCAATGCAATCTAATGAATCCATGATGAGAAAGGATGCTTCTAGTGATGTTATCTTAGATGTAATGGGAAATTGATTGTGGTGAGGCTGGATGTCTAGAATTGTACAACATTCATGAAAATTTGGCACTGGTGAAATAGGCTAAAGTGTTTGACAGAGGAAAGAACAACCCTTGAGTTTTGGAGGCCATGGGCCTCCAATTTGAGGAATGAAACCAATGGTTCATATGAGGCTTTTGATATGTATTGTAATGTATTTTTTAAAAATTTTGTACATAGTGTTTGGTTTTCCTAGTTGTTTCTACTTGCCTTGTCTGGGTAAGCTCCTGTTTTGGCCTTCTACCCTAGTTTGCTTTAACCAAAGATTTTGTTTCTTGCTATACCCACTAGGGGTATGCGTCCCCGAGCATGAGCTGTTGTTGGAGCTTCTAGAGTCCTAATGTATTTTCTCTCTCCATGGTTCTGGTCTACCTCTTTGATAAATCCTTGTCCTCATAGATTAGTAGGGTTTTATTCAAAAGCATGTAAACATTATAATTTTTGGTTGACCTGCTCATTCAGTCACTGACCTCTTAAGTCATCTCTCAAGCCATCTGGCATGTCTGTCTACCGACTCCATTATCACAAAGAACTAGTCATCACTTTCCCACCATATCAGGTTTTTTCCTAAAGTCGGGTTTTAGATTTAACCTTGTGACTTAAGCCTTAAGTCATTAATCCCAATGGCCATGTCATTTTCGGCTAGACTAGGTCCATCCATTTAATGCTAACATTATGTGATGCATAGATTTCAAGATTCAAAGATTAGGGAGAAGATCTGGACTATACCCTACCAGCATGTGGGAGTTAAGTGCCAGCAAGATAAATGCAATGAGGTTGGTGAGTAGCCGACATGTTTCCAAGGTACAGTATGGGACCCACTCCCCACTACCACTCTAAAGGCCTAACATCTTCAATGAACAAATTAGATCAATCTAGTGGAATGATCTTCACATTCCCCACTGGCTCATTGGGTGAAAATGAGTGATGGTTAAAACCAGTGAGATCAGCGAGATCTCGACACCTATCTCAGTCTACTTGATTGATGGAGTCCCACACAATAAAGATGTCATCCAACATGGATGAGAATGATTGGTTGTGAGCACGTCAGCGAAGCACCATTGGAAATCAATGGTGGTCAAACAAAGGTTGGTTGTTTGATCATCTATCAAGGAAAAAGATTGATGGATCACATTCAAAGTTGGAAAAATAACATGTGACGATCATTTTTGCTCTATACAACTAGCTTACATTAATGGCTAACATCCTACAAAGTGATTGAGTTGATCTCAACTCATGTGAAGACACAAATTTTGGTAATCATGAAGAATCATCTACGGATTTCCATGCAAATGGGAAATTAAACGGTGCCAATACATCTACCAACAAGCTTCCTAGGTTACACATGCATATTAGACATTAATTGTGAAGGTCATCACTCCATGTGATAAATATAGAAGGAACAGTTGCTATTTAGGTCTTTCATACATAACATTTAGAATTAGGCAAGGTAGTGTGAGCAATTACCAAAGAAGAAAATGCGTAAACCAATACAGAAGTTTTCTCACTTGAGTTCCTTAAGGTCTGGTTCTAATGAACTAGAAGCTATTCCAGTCATGGAGGCAAATACCTCCACTGAAAGGCTCAAACTTACACCTAGTAGATGTAGTCGACAACTACAATTCCAGGGTGATGTTGTTGGGAAAGTGAAGGAAAAAGGAAAGAGCCCATTGTGGTCTCTCACAAGAGCACAACGAAAAGTAAGGTATGGGCATGGCTCCTATGGACACCAACATTCACCCATCAACCTCACAAATAGTGCCTCTGATAGTGACACAAAGACTAACTCTACATACGGTCAGTATTTGGCTCTTTTGAGTGATGGTATGCCCTCTTATGAAGAGGTGATATATGTTGCTCCAGTGGCAGTCAGAACTTGAGGCTAGGGTTTGAATTCATTTAAAATTTATCAACTCCAAAGTCATGTGTGTCAATTCCCATTAAAGATGTCTTCATTTTGATGAATGGGTAGTGAGTTACTTAGAAACAAGCCAATTTTGTAGTAACTGATGCAGAAATATCCTTCATCTAAATTTATTTGTGTAAATGATGTGTTCTACAAAGTGAAATCTTAAATGAACATAATAGGAATACCCTCCTTAGTTCCAAAGAGCCTAAAGTGTAGAAGATCTTAGTCATTGATTAGATCTTGTTAGTTGGCCATTCATTACAAGAGTCTTGAGTATAGGAATCGGCTATTCCTTAGAGATTTCTTAGGTGTAGTGGAAAATAACATGTAGTTAGCCTTGAAAGAAAATTTACAACAACATTGGCCTTCCCTGGCTTATCTACAATGGTTATATCAAACTCCTACATCAATAATAACCATCTTGCCAATCTACTTGTGATCAAAGGTTTATTCATGAGCTATCTAATGGCTGCATGATCAATGTGCACAAAGATTTGGTAGCCCACTATGTAATGTCTGAGTTTGTTTAGTGCATAGATTACTGCCAGCATCTCTTTGTCTGTCACTATATAATGGAATTTAGCTCCTTGCAAATTTTTGTTGACAAAGTAAATAGCATTTTCAACATCTCCTTCTTTTTTCCTAAGACTACTCCTATGGCATAATATGATGGATTAGTGTGAATGTGGAAAGGAAGCTCCCAATTGGGTCCCTTTAGTACAGGAGCATGAGTCAAAGCTACCTTCAAGTCAGAAAATGCCTTGTCATGGGCTTTGGTCCTCTGAAATTAAACATCTTTAGTGAGAAGGGTATACAATCGTGCTGCTACCTTTCTAAGATTCTTGATGAATCGCTTGTAATATCTTGCATGACCCAAGAAACTCCTAACATCCTTTTTTTTTGCAGGTGTAAGAAAATTTGTGATTAACTCAATTTTTGTAGGATCTACTTGAATTCCCTTGTGGGAGATGTACTAGCCAAGAATTACACCCTCTTGCATCATCATGAACCACTTTTCACTATTTAAGGACAATTTTTGGTCCTCACATCTCTATAGGACTCTTTTGGGATTTTTCAATGCTTGATCAAAATCAACACCATAAGTGTGAAGTCATCCTTATAAATCTCCATGCAATCATGAGAAATGTATGAAAATATGCTAATGGCTACCCTCTAGAAAGTTGCATGTGCATTGCACAAGCCAAATGGTTTTACTAAATAGGCATAGGTCCCCCATGGATAGGTAAATGTGGTCTTCTCATGGTCTTCTAGTGCAATTTGGATCTAGTTGTAGCTGCTAAATCCATCTAGAAAAGATAAGTATTGCTTTTCTACTAGTGTGTCCAAAACTTGATCAATGGAGGGTAAAGGAAAGTGATCCTTCTTGGTGGAAGCATTAATTTCTCTATAGTCAACACAAAATCACCACTTCCATCCTTTCTTGGGTATAATCACTAATGGAGACACCCACTAACTATCTAAAATGGGGTAGATAAATCCTACATCTAGCAATCTTTGTGGTTCTCCTTTCAAAATTTCTCTTAGTGTAGGGTTAATCCTTCTTTGTGGCTATCTTATAGGATTGAAATCATCTATGATATAAATTATGTGGGTACAAATTTTAGGATACAATCCCTTCATATCATTATAATTCCATGCGAATGCATGTTGATGGGCCCTTAATAGGTTTTCCAATAACAGTGTTGCTCTTCATTAAATTTACTATTAACATTCAAATGTTTTCCCTCTCACACCTATACTTGTGTAGTTAACTCTATAATGGCTACTTCATTAATACATGGTACCTTTAGTTCATATGAAAGCAATGTCTAGAATGTACTTGTTGCAATAGGAAGTCTATCTGCAAGAATAGTGGCTACAAGAAGAGTGGCTATAGGAAGATCGTATGCAAGAAGAATGTCTGCAATAACAGTGGCTACATGAAGCATAGGTAGAAGTGTCCTAAATGAAGTAGAAGATGATGCTTCCTCCACTTCATAATGGTTTTGAATGATTTTAGTCAACACTTCATCCTCATCTTGGAGCTACATGAAAGAGCTTTTTCCTAGCATCATAAGCTATGCCACATAATTAACTTCCTCGGCCTCTTCACCAACTTCTAGCCATACAAAATCTTCTTCTTCATGAGAGGGTTGAGTAGGTGGATAAAGAACAAAAAATTTAGTACTCCTTCCATATGAAATGGTCATGTCACCTGACCAATATCCAATGTATGCATCTACAGTTTCCAACCAATGCCTTCCAATAATGATAGGATACCCACCTAGTGTAGCCTTAGGAGAAAGAATCATAAAATCTGCTGGATATTCCCAGGAGTCTAGAACTACCATGAGATCCTCCACTACATCATTAGGCTTAACAATAGAGCTATCAGCAAGCTACAAAACAATAGGATTAGATCTCATACTTGCAATATTTATTTGTTGTAGGATGTCTTTGGTCATTACATTGATTGTTGCCCTGAAATCAATTAGAGCATTCTTCACTTGTATCTCATTTATGACAACTGCTACAACAAGACTTCTTGAGTCATTATACTTGGGAATAGTCACTTTTACCAATATGATATCAGGTAGTCGGCCCAACACATGAACTGTAGTTGGGTCTCTCTTCTTCCTTCTTAGATTCTTAAGACAAGCTTCCTTAATAGCTTTGCCATAGATTGGGACATCCTTTATGGCTTGAAATAGGGTATCTGAACACATATATACTTTAGCTGATTCAGGATGTCAAAGGCGGTATCCTCCTTTTCTTCTTTCTTCTTGGAAACTTCCATTCTTTAAGTAAATGGTGGTTCTTGCTCGGTCTGCTTGGCTTGGACTGGTTTAGGATTTTTAGGTGCATTTGGCTAAATAGGATCATTCAAAGGCTCCTCCTCCTCTTCCATAGGAAGATCAATAATGATGGGCTTGGAAGGGGCTAGTAGAGTGGTTCATGAATGCAGGTGGATATCACTTACACTCATAACATATACAAGGAATTGATTTGAATTAGTAGAATATGTAGGCTACTGCTATGGTTTGTTATTAGGATTGGGTGTGGGTTGAGCTTGTAGCTGAGTTGGTTTAGTTGCATTTGAGCTTGGATTAGTAGGTGGAGGAATTATAGTAGGGTGTTGGGGTTGAGAAGGTGCTGTATATAACTAGTTGTTTGAGTAAGCCATTATTGTCCTCCCCTCCATTGATTTGTTTGCTGCTAATTTCCTAGAGGTGGTTGTCATCTCCCTTGAAATTTCTATCAATTCCAATAAGGTTGTTTCCACTGAGGTAGAGAAATCTGATGGTTGGTCCAAGAATTGGGAGGGTTACTCCAAGGCTGTGGTGGATATTCTCCATAACTAGGTGGATATGGGGGCTACCATTGGTTACTAGATGAATAAGAGTTAAAATATGGTCCATCATAGGATAGTGGATCTAATGGCATACCTTGTCTTGGAGCCCAAGGCTTCCTTTGTGCAACATAGTAGACTTGGTATTCTTCAATCTAAATTGGCTTGAACTTAGGTGGAATCTTCTTGCTTTCCAAGTTAGCTACCATCTTACATCTATAATCCATATTTTTTCTACAGTGAGGACAATACTTCCTCAACATCATTTATGCCTCCTCTTTCTTCTTTTTGGCCTGAAGTGTATCTAGTTGAGTAGCTAGATTTTTTATAATATCTTGCTTGAAATCTTCTAGCAAATGAGTGATCTCCATTCTTGAAACTCCATCGGTAGTTGACTTACCCATGGAAGATTGATAAGCTCTCCCTTTCTTTGAAGCTTCCCTAGAGTAATTTTGGCATATTTTCTTGATATCCTCCCAACGAGCTTGGGAGATATCTCTTCTTTCCATGAGGTCCAGAGCATCAGTGCAGCTATCATTGATTCCCCTCAGGAAAAGAAACTTTTGTGAATCCTCATTAAGTGCATGGTGTGGGGAATTTTGCAAGAAAAATAGGAACCTTGTAATGTAATCTTCTAATCTCTCATCTTCCTTCTATTACTTCCTAAAAATATCGCCTCCTCTCATGTCACTACCCCTATAGTATTCCTTGTACTTCTCAAGGAATTTTGTCTTCATGTATTCCCAAGTTTTCACATTATCTCTGCCTAGGCTCATGAACCATCTAAATGCAGCCTCTTTCAAAGTGGTGGGAAGTAACCTAAGCCTATGGGCATCAATAGTATAATCATAACTCCTACAGAGTATGTCAAACTTAAATAAGAAGGTATCAAGATCTTTTCTCACAAGTCCATAAAACTTGGGGAGTGCTGAGGCAAGAATGTTCTTGATGTTTTCAACCTCATTTTGATGGGAAATGGTGAAAGGAAAAGTTGGTTGATTTTGTCTATTCCTATTTGCATCACCCATGCCTGCTTGATGTGGTTCTAAGACAAAGGGGTTCTCAAGCTGATTTTGATCTTCTAAGGAGACTTCAAAGCTAGTTAGATCAGGATATGCATCAACAAAGGGGTGTGGATCTTCTTCTTCTTCTTCTAGTAGGTTTTGGCACTCAACTAGCTAGAATGGATGAGGATTTTTAGGAAGAAATCTCCCATAAGAATCCTTTCTCCTTCCTCTATGCATGTCGTATCACTCACTGTTAGTTAGCTCACACAAAGAATTGGTAAAGAATCAGGAGGGTCATTACTTCCTAAATGAGGATATACTAAGAACAACTTCTAGAAATACTACAAAAATAAAAAATACCAATGACTCCAAAAAACTTCCTAGCTTGACACCATCCCTGGAAACAACACCAAAAATGTTGTCCTCCTACAATGATTTTATAACAAAGCCTTTACAACCATCACTCAAAGACTGGACATCTAACCTAAATATCCATTCAATCATCATGAACGTGCATTTAACTTGTCAACCTAGGGACGTGAAATTGAAATGGGTCAGCATAGTATGTGCACTAGGGGCTCAAGTAGTCATTGAATTCTATAGCTAAGAAACATAATACTAAAAGTAAATTTCTTTAAAGAAAATAAATAAAATGTTTAACATCAACCAACAACTATGCTAAGCTGAAATACAAAGAAAGAATGAAAATGTGTGTGACAAACAAGGGACTACTCTATCTCCTTTGGCTATAGGAATAGTCATAGAATGGAATTCTAGTGGCTGCAGGAATAGTCAATGCCAGATTTCTAACTAAGTACCAAACAACAAGTAATACTAAACTAATGCTAAACTAAGAAGATGAATTACTCACCAAGTGGGCCCTCTTGGATAAGTATCCTCTAAACTGACAAGAACTCAAGTGATTGAATTTAGAACTTTATTTTGTTCACTATAAATCTTGCATACAAAGAGTAATGTATTTGTATCATTGAAACTAGAAAAATGAGAGTGCAATAACAAATCATTCAACCTCCAAAAGGAGGAGCATCAAATCATTTTTTATACTATAGCTAAACAAGGCAGTCAACTCCACAACTAGGAGGATGCCATTTAGGGAAAATAGGGGAAAGTAGAGTGATGGCAGTTATGCATGCATGAAATCTAGTCAGACATGCAAGTCAAGTGCAGATCCAGTACAATAGTAATGCTTGTGCATGCTCGATCATTAAGTTCCATTACAAGGTGGTTACATTTAGTTGCATGAAGAATCTTTGCTACCGGCTGCCTTTGACTTGGAGCGATTTCTTAGCTAGACAATATGGTGCATGCCTAGTTGGCAGTGTCTTCCTCAGCTTGGCATATTAAATCTACATTTCAATGTTAGTACACATAATAACTACACATCACTAACCACTCTAAGAAACATTCATTAATCACATGAAAAATCAATATAGATAACCCACATATTATGCTAAATATCATTAAAGCTTGCAGAGAGGGGATAACATCAAATATCAATGGTTTGAGGGAAACATTATGCCAATACCAACACTTAAGCATTAAGGTCCATCACATCTATAAGCAAATAGACTATAGATTCTACCCAAAACTAGACCAAAACCTAGGCTTATCAATGGAAAAAGAAGTGCAATATGATTCCAAAAATTTTGAAAAAAAATTATTTAGAATCTATAGACAAAATGTCACAAATCACTAGTTTACATCATCTTCAAATTCCTCATGGTTTAGCTGCTATAGGTGCCCAAAAGTGAAGATTTAGTTAGAAGAAAATATTTCAAAGTGTCTAGTTTGGCCAAAAATTGTAAACTAGTATTATGGGATCACCCTAGTCTTGAAGGGTGTAAATCTGAAAATACAAAAAAATAAAAAAGTGATCAAAAATCCAAAAAAAATGAGAAAAAGGATTGAGAAAATAAAGAAAAGCAATCATCCTCTAGTGAAAACCACTTTGGTGGGGCTTTGGGAAAGTACCTTGGTGAAAACCTTGAAAATAGGTGCCTTGTTTAAATAAAACACCTCCATCCATCTTTAGGCTCTTTATCCTATCATTCCTTCCATCACATCCATTCATCACCATCTATCCATCACATTTGTCATCCCATTTATTCCATCACCCATCTACGTCCATATCATAGCTTGATATTGTGAAGTATCGTATCCCCTTAGTACTACTTGGCATAGTCCAAAGGTGAGTTTGTTCATCCTATATCAAGGTAGTCTATCATATCACACTAGGGGAAATTTTTTATGGATTCAATCGAGTTCTTGTATATCTTAAGGTTATCAAAAATCCCAAAAACATTTATAAAACATTCATCAGAAAATCCAAAAACATCAAAATCCTATATAGCCAAAATTCAAAAACATTCAAAAAGTTGTAAAGTCAAAATCCAAAACATCCAAAACACATAAAAATCCATAAAATGGTGAAAACATAAAAAAAAAGTACCAATCTCGAACTATGAGTCTCTGAGCTTGAATGTAGGCAAGGCCATCATTGATGTGCCCTTGAGACACCCTAGGTTAATCCTTTAGGATTCTATCATAATAAACTAGCAATCCATCAACTGTTTATCTTCATCTTCAATAATTCGTGTCAGTCAAACTAAGTGGTCTCTGCATGTATAACATAGGCAAGGCTAATCTTTGATCAAGCCCCAAGGCCCCTAAGATAGGTCTTTTAGGTTAGGTTCTTGGCTGGAACTTAGAAAATCCCTAAACATTCAAATATCATAAAATCCTTATACATTTGCAAAATCTCGGAAAACCCAAAACATTAGAAAACATTCAAAAGACCTAAACAACATCAAATATCTTAGAAAAAGCCCTAAACAACCTCAAATAATCAAAAACCAAAACATTCACCCAAACTTTCATAAAGACCAAAAACAACCTCAAAATATTGCAAAATACCAAAAACCTTGATATATTTCAGAAAAATCCAAAATTATCCATCCTATTTTTCTTTCACTCACAATAATCCCTTCGCCCATAATAAATCAACCATCACCTTCAACCTTTGGAAAAACAAGTAGAAAGCAAGTGTCACAAGTTGTAAAGTGAGAATCTAATTGTCAAAATATAAAGTCTAAATCATAGGTAAATGAGTCAGTGGATTTTGTATCAATGGATTTTCATAAACCTTATCCTAATCAAACCATCTAATCAACATGTCCTAGGATGTATCCTTCCTACGATGGACATCAACATCAGCAATTAACTTAGCTGAAATAAACTGGCAAAAGATATAGATAACATTGACTGTTTGTCTTTGATATTTTCTTATGATTTATGTTATTGACCCATTCTGAGGACCTCATGATGATGTCTATCAAAACTATTTAGAGAGAAAGGAATTGGGAATCGATCATTATATTTCATTTGTTGTTCTTGTGAGTATTCTTGTGAAATAATCTTGGTGCGTACTTGCCTAGTTGGGTGTAGGAAAGTTGTTTGGAGTATATTGTTGACTATTGTGTATGCTTTGGTCTGATATATTTTGAACTACTAAACTACATTCCAATGAGGTTTCTATATGTCAAGGTGTGAACAAGAACTATCCTATTTTTTTGTAGAGTCAAAGAACATTACACTAGATACAACACCATCTTGATTATCAATACCTTGATGCATCATGGCTATGTGTTATATCAAACTATAAGGAATGACAAAAAATTCCAATCACAAGATATGAGTAAATCATCATCATCATGCATTTATCATCACCATCTCTGATAAAGTCTTGGTGGATCATAGACTTGTTCAACCTTTTGAATCAATCATCAAAATCAATAGTCAAATCATTCATCTTTTTTCTTTTTTCTTCTCTCCATGCTAACATAGTATCATGATAGTCAACAAAAACATCATCAATGCATCCATCCTACATCCACAAATCATCAGCATGCATGTACATCTTGCATAATCATAGCATATCATAATATGGAAAAATATATTTTACTGCAACATCATTATCATTTAAGTTGAGTTGAATAATATATATTTGTTATTCTAAGAATCTTCAATCATTGCATGCATATCATAAACATATATCACATTATCATATCATAAGCATGAACATCTACATTATCCATACATACATCTGTATGCATACATCATCATCTCATAAATTGCATAGAAAAGTACACCAAAAAGAAGTGCATGCATTCATTACATCACATATCGCATATATCATCACATATCACATAAACATGAATAAAAGGAAACACATCCATTCATAATGTTGCATCCATAAATGATCATAATAATAGATAAGCATGTCACATCACATCAAATGCATCCATACATTCATAAAGCATGAAATAAAAGAGCACATAACATTATGAATCTATATATATATACATATATCCAAAAAATGACTGTCATAATACAATATTTGAGTAAGTGTCTATATATCAATTGAAAGTACAATATCCACAAGGCTATCAAAAAGGATCCCATGAATGTATATCTATATAAAAAATTGGGAAATAATTAAAGTTTCTATACAAGTAAGCTAGCCCTAATGGTTGCTTCCCTCCCTAGGCTATCTCTCTAGTGGTTGATCCTTAGTCTAGTGATGTGCTCAACTCCTCTGTGAAAAATTTGGTTGCCTCATCACCACAAGGACATCCTAATGATAATGCATATGATAATATGCAGCCTTAATCATGGCATTTTTGTATAATCAGGAAAAAAATGTTTGTCCCTATGTTGCAACTATCATAGCCTCTAACTATTGGAGCCGCCCAACCTCCTATTCCAAGTACTTATTGAAGGTCTTTCTGAGCTAAAGCTCCTGATCCCTATCAACTATGACTACCTAGACCTACTGTCAGGCCTAGTCCCTCTCGGTTGTGACTATCTATACCTACTGTCAAGCATGATCACACTCAACCATAACCACCTATAGCTACTGCTATAATTGTTGAATCTTAACATCACAGGATCTAGCCTTGGTGATGGTGGCTAAACTAGCTACTACTATATCAGTGGCTACTAAGGCGATTGTTGATGCAATGGTGGTACACCTAGGACCAGTCCATCATGAGGTTGGTCATCCTAGCCATCCTGTCACCTGCCCCAACCATCTAGACCTCTACCCTATCCTCTACCATGTCCATCCTCTGGCTAGCCTCGACCTCTGCCTACTCCTCTCCCTCTCAACCTCCTTTGTTGAGGTATACCTATTGGATTTGTCAATTTGGGAGGGGCATGAACCATGCATCAAATGCAGGTGTTGTTAGTGTATCTTCCTATCTCTGATCATAGGCCCATGGCCTTTTAACTAACTATCTAAAGCCCTCAACAATCTCATGGGCTGGGATCGTGTGTCCCCATTACGTCTCTTTGGCTGATTTGGTGGGACCCAGTTTCATGTGTCCACCTCCACCAAATTCCTCCTTCATCTTCTTCTTTTGTGGGAGTTAAGTTGCCATAATCTACCCCCCTCCACAAAAATTCTTCTTCCAATTCCTTAATCACCACATCTATATTAATATTATGAAAATTAAATATTTTCATCATCTCCTCATTGGCACTTACCACTCCAAACTGTCTTTTTTGAATTTCAATACATTCATCAATATATTGTCACACAATAAATTTCATCTCTTTCAAATTTTCTTCCTGTATTCCTTTCAAATAAAATTTATTCAAATCACCATCATAGTTAAGTGATTTAAAAAAATCAAAATTTACCTCATCTTCTTCACTTGCTATTGCAATCTCCCTCTTTTCGTCTTCCTTATCCTCTTGCACAAGAATCTCTCCCAATAAAATATCTATTTTTTTCATCTCTTCTTTCAAATAAGAGATCTCCTTCACCAAGTTCTTCATCAAATAACAAACCTTCAAATACCTTCATTTATGCTCCTCGTGTTTCACTTAACTCTTCTTTACATTCACTCCAATCTTTATCTCTTTCTTTAGGATAGAAATCTATTATCTCTATACACCATTCAACATCATCCTTTTTGTTCTTTATCAAGCCACCTTCACATAATTTTTCCTCATATTTTTTCTCAGATATATTTCAACTTTCTGATTTTGCCTAGCTTCTAAGGAATCCATTCCTGCCTCAATCTTTTTCAATTCTTCACAAAGCTTTTTGTTCCTTTTTTCTTCGCAATATTCTTCCCAAAATGGGATTATCCCCTATCTAATCATGATCCATGAGATCCTCTTCCTTGAATACATATTGTGCACACTCTCATTTTGTAACTTTTACAACTTGCACACACACACACAATTTCGATAGCCAATGCTCTCTACAATTAAAAGAACTCTATAACCAAGTTCACACTCACCTTATCCTCTACCTATCCAAGATTCTAGAAGATACTCCTCTCAAGACTTCCTCTGCCCACTTTCTTTGTGGATAAAGACCATGCACCTTCTATCAAGCTTTATCTCCACTAACGTACAACTAAACACTTCACTTCTCTGTAGTTACAAAAATCACCACAATTTTAACACTTCTCCCAGTGAGCTACTTGCTCTGATACCAAATAATGTAGATAAATTAATGTGAGCCTTATCAGGAAAAAAAACTATTTCTAGGTGGAATGAGTTCAATTCACTTTACACTATTAACAATAAAGAAATCAAAAGCTATAGGCAAGCAATTTATCCTTCAAATTAATTCATACACCATCCAATTCAACATAAAACAAGAATCAAATTCTCTTATCATTTTATTTAATTATTTTTTTAAAAAATATTTATACAATCAGCTCCAAAGTACCACTCATAGAATTCATGTTGTAAATTCCCTCTCCTAATTTCAACATCTTATTTTGGGCAAAAAATTTGACATACAAATATGCAATAAAATTCTATGTTTTAAAAACAAAATTCCCCTTCCTGGAGAACTTTCGCGCCTCCCCTAGCAATTTGGATTGATTACCATCATTTAAAATTTTTTGACACTTTTCTCTAGCTTTTCTCTTCAACCTTCAACTACAACAACCTTAATTTTTTTTTTCCTTTTTTCTTTCTTTCCTAGAATCCAATTTCCTAGCTCTTCCCTTTCCATCCAACTCTCCATTTCCTCCTTTTTCCCTTCTCTATCTCTTCCTTTCTCCAATGCCTCTTTTATCTTTTTGGTTTTTTTAAAATAAAAATTTATAATTTTCACAAAAAAAGACAATAGATTAAAATACAAATATTGCCTATCAATTCTAATTTTTTAAATTTCTATGTGAGCTTTAGAATTAATTAAATAATTAATTCAAATTTCTCCTATGACTCCACTTGAATTCTATTTGAAGAGTATGAAATTAAATTCTCCAATTCTCTTCTACACACCAAAACCAAAAATCTAAAATTAAATCAACTATAAGGAAAATCACACATTTTTTTTTTGGGCAATGAGAATCACCATACACATGGGATGCTCCTACATAAGCTTTGAGGTAGTGGATATCCATGTAACAGTCTTCTTGTATTCTCTTTTCTTTTAGATAGTGAGTCCTTGTCAGTGAGCCCTTGGTAGTGAGCCCTTCTTTCTTTTCTTTTGGATAGTGAGTCCTCTGGGTAGTGATCCCTTCTGATAGTGACCCTATTGTAATCAAATTTCATATATAGATTTGATACTCTTTGTGGTTTTTCCTTGATTAGGGTTTTCCATATAAAATCTAGTGTTCTATTTTGTATGGTAGTTGATGTGTTGTTATTTCATTTGTTTTATACTGATAAGGGTTTATATAATAATAAGGGTTTTAATATTAATGAAGGTTTTAAAGTATGACTAATTTACCCCCCACCCTCTCAGTTGTCCTACATGTCTAACAATCTTATATTTTATTCATGTGCATGACTTGTACATCGTTGATAAATGTCACCTAAGATTCTTACCTTGTTGGAATTATGCTTTAATTTTGACTTGCACTTAAAACATAAGAACTAGAAAAGGAGTTACTTGGTGTATTTCTAGCATTAAAATTGAAGTATAAGTGGGCATATCATGTGAATATCATCAATAATACCACCATTTGAAATAGATTTTGACTTCTCAATATGGCCCTTTTATGACCATAAACCCCCCCTTCAACAAAAATCACATCTCTTGACATGAAAATTCTATTATGAGTATCAATGTTAAAGAATGATTGTATCATTCACATATGACCATTATGAAAATTGAAAAAGGATAGAAAACTTTCCAAGAAAAAGGCTAAAGAAAAAACTTATAAGTTTTGAAGATAATTGATGTGCCATATTTTCTTCAAACTTGCTTCATCGATAATCAAATGTTTCAATACAATGTTTTTATATTTTTTTCTTTTAGATTGCTTTAATTTCTTCTAAATGTATTTTAAATTGGGAAAATATTTTTTTTTATCCAAGATTTATTTCAAATATATTAGCCAAAAGGATTAAGAAGCATTGATGAAAATTAATGAAATTTAGTATCTTTATTATGGTTCGTTATGGGGAGCTTGTCATGAGATCCCCTATGTGGTCTTCATGGCTATTTTGTAGTGGGTATAGGCCCTACCCCTATTTATATCAATCATGCATAATTGGAGAAATCATCATATGTTGATCAATATGTTACCTTCATCCACCATTTGAAGCACAAGAAAATTCATTACAATATTAATTCAACTCACCATTGACACATTAGGGTTATTATCACATTCATGTCATTACACTCCAAAACTCATCACCATTGTAAAACATTTCTTGGCATAATAAGTATAAATATAAATATAAATAACTCTTGAGTGAATGGTAAACATAAAATAAAATAATTAAAATATTACAAAATAAAATAACTCTTGAAATCATTAAAATGCTAAATTCAAAATAAATTTTATTGTTAACAATTTTTTTAAGGCAAGTACAATGTTTGTATGTGACATTTTTTTAAAATTATAGCCATATTTCTATATCATTTTTAAAATTTTGTACTATATTATTAATCCACAAAACTGTGAAAGAAGAGTGATTTGGATTGTTTTCACTTAATCATCTTTTCCTTCTTATGTGATAAACAAATTTCATTAGTTCATAAATGTGTGTGTGAAAGAGAGTGTGTTTTTTAAATGAAGGTTTCACAATTCTCTTTTGAGGTAGGATTCTCATTACCTTTCACTAAAGTTATGTTTTAAGTTACTCTCTTATTTGATATTTGTAGCACAATGGTGTTGAGACTTCTCTCACTTTAATGTCATCTCTATATATTGATGTTGTTTATACAACCATTTCTATATATTATTGTTGATGTGGCCATCTCTATATGTTATTTTATTTTAACATTTTATTTAAGCCTCAATTTTTATTATTCTTATTCTTAGTCCACCTTCTATGTTATATAAAATATGTCACATTTTATGTATTTCATGTTTTATTCTTCTCCACATATCTAACATCCCCTTTCTACTTCAAAGAGGAACTTAGGATCACTATGTTCTAGGGTGCAAGAATAGGGTTACTATATTTATTGATAGGAAATGTAGTTCTTCTAGATAGGGATGACATAATCCTGCTTCCTTCTAGAGAGGGATTACATAATCTTGATTCCTTCTAGATAACCACTGAGGACATGTCATATTTCTTTCGACTCTGTATTCTGATGCTCTGGTCCTGACATTCGTGTCTATATTCAGATGCTCTGGTCCTGACATTTGGGTCCTTATTCTGATGCTCTGGTCCTGACATTCATGTCTGTATTCTGATGCTCTGGTACTAACAAATGTGCTTTTCTGTCATTTATGTATCGGGTGTTGAGCTTTCCACTCAATACACATTTTGTACACCTATATAGGGGAGAGGGCCCAATAGTCATGCGGGGTCCAATAGTCGTGCACCCAATCATAAATATAATACCCAATAGTCGTTTATATAATGTCCAATAGTTGTGATTTGACTACCCATAATTAAAAAAAATGTATGCTTTTGATCTAAAAAGCAACCAATCATGTGATACCACATCAGCGCTCAACTACTCATGATGTAATGCACGAGAATTGGTCTCACTATTTTTTGTGGCCTTTTTGGACACCATGACAAAAATGCATGTTGATGTGGCATCATATTTGATGATGTGGCCCTGAAACCTTAGTTATAAGTAGAGAACTTGTCAAGTAAGTTGTAAAAACTTGGGAGTGATTTGAAATTTTGACATAGGATAATTAGAAGTGCAAAGTTAGGGTGCACGACTACTGGGCCCTCTCCCCTAAGGAACAAAATTCCTTGTATTTGGCATCTATTGTTTGTTTCAAAGGTTTTGTTTTGTGAGCGGTTGAGCAAACTAAAGGTCATTTAGTGCTCTCCATCAACAATGAGCAGGGAACAAAGTCAGGCGCAATTAAGTTGGGCAAAAACTCAGGAATAATCTTGGGTGCAAACTCAGGCACAAATTTGGGAAAAAAATCAGCAATCAACCGTAGATAATCATGCCCCTTCATCATTCCATAATGATCAGAGCTAGCAAAACTCCAGTTCATTTAAGAACAATTAGTAGGGTGCACCAATTAACTCATCTGTGAAGATGTAAAAGGTTAGTGGAACATTAATGAAGACTGAGTGGTAAATTTTGTGTAAACAAAATTCTAAGTATGTGTGGTGTCATGTGTTTCCGTGTTGAGTTGTCCACTTGATACTCTTTTTGGTCATTTATGTTTTTCAATTTTCGTTGCTATCTATTTTTGCCCATACTATGAAGCTTTGTAATATCTTTGCAAGCTGAAAAGTATTGTGCTCTTTTTTTTCCTTTGTGTTTAAATGTTCCTACATTCTCACATCTCACAGGGGAGGAGGACAAAAAAAGTAGAGCTAGCTTTCTTATCTTTAACAATAATCAAATAAGTTATAAAAATTAATTCTTGATATTTCTTTCAATATTAAATATTAGTCTAGGGAAGTAAGGAGAAATATGGTTTATGTGTCTGATGACTAGTAGGAAGGGGATGGTGACAATGAGAGGGATCATCTGGAAATCAATGCTTGTGCCTTTTCTTGCTGATAAAATTTCATTGTTGGGTCATGCACATTGAACAACTCTCCTGTTTTCTCTACAAGACTTGAATTCATTTTTTATCTTTCATGACAAAGTTTTCCAAATAATGGAAGTGGCTTATGTGAGATGATCAACATCACCCATGTGGGATATCCATTAAAATGAAGAAAATACCCACAATTTAATTGTAAACTAGATAACTAAAACAAAATAATAGTAGAAATAATATCACTATTGATCAATACATTAGCTTATAGTTTTGATGAATGACAATAACCAATAATTAAGATTTTACACATTAAAAAAAAACCACTATTATTTTTTTAAAACAGGGCAGCTTCATAACAACATTCAATAGATTGTTTCATAGAATAGAAAAACATTAAGGAAAAAATTTGGGCAAACTTATAATAATAGACTGACTTCAATATAGTGTTGGAAGCTTTCTAAACGATAAAACTAAAACATACTAAAATAATAGAAAACTGTGGAAGCGAATGGCAAGTAAACTAGATGATGCACATGACAATGAATTACCTGCAAATTGGCTATCACATATTAGTCACCAAGATACACCCCTTTGGTATGGAGAGGATTAACAATACAATTTTGGAGTGTCTAAATTTTGCAAAAGCCTTAGTTGAAATATTTGCAAACCTTGATATACCTAACTTCTACTTCCTTCTTTTGCACCAAATCTCCAATAAAATGATAGTTAAAATTAAATTATTTAGTTCTACTATGATACACTATGCTTTTGGCCAATTTGATTGTTCTCGTATTATAACAAAATATTATTGTACGTGTTGATGGAGCTTGTGAAATTCTAAAGAATTTTAGCTCAATTTTCATGAGCGTGGCTTCTATTCTAAACCCTTGTCCCCAAGTGAGTAGGGTTTTAATTGAGAAAATGTGCTACTATTATATTTTCTTGTTGACTTGTTCAGTCAGTCATTAGTTTCTCAAGTGATACTTTGAGCCATCTAGCACATTTGTTCATCGGCCCCATTAGTTTGAGCAACTGGTCATCCTTTTTCCTATCGCATCAAACCTTTCCTAAATTTGGGTTTCAAATTTTAACCTAGTGACTTAAGGATTAAGTCACTAACCCTGCGGTCATGTCACCATCAGTTGGGCCAAGTCTTGTTCATTTAATGCTAAAGTCATGTATTGTGTAGTTCTCAAGATTCAAAGATCAAGGATAAGATTTGAACCATACCTTGACAACCCGTGAGAGTTAAGTACATGCCAGATAAATGTAGCAAGGTTATCAAGAAGCTAACATGTGTACTAGGTATAGAGTAGGCCCCACTCCCCACTACTGATCCCATGCCTTGACATCTTCAATGAGCAGTCGAGATCAACCAAGAAGAACGATCCTCACCGTTCCCTGCTGGCTCGTTGAATGAAAGTGATCAATGGTTAAAACCAGTGAGGTCGGCAAGATCTTGCCACCTTTCCCCCACTCGCTTGAACTGTGGAGCCCACATGCAATGGTGGTGTCATTTGACATGGATAGGAACGATTGGTTGGAAATATTTAAACGAAGCACTACTAGAAATCAAAAGAGGTCCAACACAAGCTGGCCATTCGATCATCCATCAAGATAGAGGATCAACAAATCATATTCAAAGCTGGCAAGTGACACCTCATGGTCTTTTCTACTCTACACAACTAGCTTGTATTAATGGCTAACACTCTGCAGAGCGGTCGAGTTGATCTCAACTCATGTGGAGATGCAAATGTAGATAATCATGAAGAATATTCAACATATTTCTATGCAAATGGGAATTAAACAGTGTTGGTACATCTACCAATGGGATGCTAGAGTTATGCATGTGTGAGGAACATCAAGTGTGGATATCATTGTTTCACCTAATAAATATAGTGGAGGTGGTTATTATTTGAGTCATTATCACTCAGTAGTTAAACACTTTTTGGTGTGAGAAATTATCAAGAGAGAAAGATGAGCACACCAGTGAGAATGTTGGTTCATCTAAATTCACAAGGGTCCAGCCTTGGCTTGCAGGAAGCTGCTCCTACTATGGAGGTGAGTACTTCTTCTAAACCCATATTGGTGCCAAGTAGATGAAGTCATCGACTACAATTTCAGGGTGGTGCTACAGAAGAAGTAGATGACAAAGGAAAATGTCCAGTGTAATCTATGACTAGGACAAAATGGAAAGAGAGGTATGGGCATGGCTCCTACGAATACCAGCACTCTCCCATCAACCTTACGAGGACCTCTTCTGGCAATGATGATTCAAAGATTGATTATGTTTACACTATGCACTTGGCAATGCTGAATGAGGGCTTGCCCTCAAATGAGGAGGTGATCTATGTGTTGTCGTTGGTAGTCAAAACCCCAAGTGGACATACTGGGAGTGTATCTAGAAAAGAAAAGAAGGAAGAGGAAGTTGAGGTTTATTCTCTTCCTCTTGTAGCAACAAGAAGTGGTTGGTTATACCATGGACATGACTTTGGTCATGGTGGTGTGAGTGATAAATGAATTTTCTGTGTTTGAAATCTTATTTTTGCTGGTGTTTATGAATTTCACTGTGGTGCCCTTTTGTTTTGTGTTCATGGTAGTTTTTGATGATTTGACATCAATCATGTGCCTTCATGGCATTTTGGTTGCATGGTTTGTGAAGCTTGGATGGCGACAAGGGGAATTTTTGTGGTACTTTGCATTCTCTTCCTCGGTGGTAGTTATATTTTTGGATCTCTCTTCGTATACTAGCTTTTTGCAATTTCAACATGTGGGTTTTTGAAATTCAAATCAAATTCAGCTGGAATTTTGATGAAATGATCATTTTACATTATAACTACATTTGAGTCTGAAGCTTGTTGCTCCTTGTTGGTATAAAGGGAATTCAAGACTCAAATGCAAGTGAGGAAAAAAAATCAGATAGATGAAAAAAGAGAGAAAGGAAGAAGAAAAATAAAAGAATAGATAATAGAGAGGTATCAGGCTATGTCTAGGCTAGTCCATATATGATTATAGTGATAGGAATGGAGTAGCATGCCTATTTTGATTTAGTTTGGACAAATATATACACATTATCTTAAATTGTTGTATAGACTTGATCCATGAATATAAATGAAAGTTTATCTATGATGCATTTCTCTCCTTGTGTGGGTTTGAGTAAATCTTGGATGGAATTGTTAATAACATTTTCATCCTTCTTTTGAAATTCAATTCAAATGTATATCTTTGTTTTGTGCCTTGATTTAAGTAATCAATTAAATGCTCAAATAGAGTTATGGATTTACAATTATTTGCTTGGGATATGATAAGAAGTTGTGCATCACAGATTTTGAGTCTCATAGTGCAAAATTGTTATGCATATAGTCTTTTCCATTAGGATTTGAGATCATTTCTATATTATTGGTATTGTGTGTATGACTCCATACCCAAATTCAATAAGTCACTAATTTGTTTCCTTGAGATATTTTCCTAATGGGTTAGTCAAATTATTTTAGGGTGGCTGACCTAGAGTCAAAATTTGAATTTATTTTAAAAATTTCCAAAATCTTTATACAAATTTTACATGCAATTGTCATATGTAAGGGCATTTACTTAAATGGTAGAAAGTTACTTAGAAACTAGCCAATTTCATAGTTAGCCTTGCATATTTACCTTTTAGTTGAAATGATCTATGAAAGAGATGTGTTCCATCAAGTACAATTAAGTGAACACCAATAGGAGTACACTTCTTGGCCCCATTGAGCTTAAAGTGTAGAAGATCTTAGTTTGTGACTAGATCTTGTTAGTTGGCTGGTCATTTTCAGGAGTTTTAAGTATAGGAAATGGAAATTCCTTAGAAGTTCCTTTAGGTGCATTGGAAAAAATGCCAATAGAATGTTGACTCTACTAGGGATGCACTCAGAAGTCCAGTAGTATATTGTCTTATCATAGAGTCATTCCAATCTTGAGAAAATTCTCATTGAAGAGTTTAGAAATAGAGTCATATCATTTGCATTAAGTAATAACATTTTCCATTCATAATTTGGTAGATCTAGACATCTTTGTTCAGATAATTGAAAAGTCCTTGAACCTAGAGAAGATTTATTGCAACAAATATGGAAGGATATGAGTGTGACTCCACTATTAAAGAAAACCCAGAACGAGATTTTAGTTTGAAAGGAATTTCATGTTTTTGAAATTCATTCCCCTATGAAGGAGGTGGTGACTCTGTCCAAGGAACCAGTTAAATTGTTAAGAAGCATTCAAATATTTGCATGATTTGAAATCAAGAAGAAGATTAACAGCTGCTACAAGATTTCTAGGTATTCTTATCACTCTTATAAGTCTTATCTTGTTTGAAGAAAATCATGGCTTAGGAGCATAGATGATTCCCTACTAGATGGATTTGCATTAAGATAGGGAATAGTAATAATTATTTTCATACTTCTTGTCCACAAATTTGTGATCATCCATGAATTATTTCATTCTATTGAGCATTACCTTTTGAAGAATTTCTCTATAAAAAATCAAGTTAAAGAATGCAGGGTGAAGAAGCCATGTCATCCCCTCAAAGGTATTTTATTATTGAAAGGTATATGCCATTAGTTTTCAGTGGTATTGAAGGTTTCCCTAACCTAAATCCTAAGGATGTTAGGAAGCACTTGCACAAATTCATAGGGAAAAGTTCTGAATCAACCTCTAAGCATATGTAAATGTTCATGGATGCTATGGAGGATTTTGAGGTGAATTATGATGATGTTGTCATGAAACTTTTTGTTTAGACTTTGAAGGATGATGGCAGATATTGGTATTCATATTTTCCAACAAGTTCCATAGCTTCATGGAGTCAATTTGTGACATTTTTTGTGGACCAATTTGGTGAAAGGGTAAATCTAAGTGTTGTAAGGAAATCCTTTATGGAGATCCATATAAATGAAGAGGAATTGGTCCTTACTTTCAATCTCTGATTCACAAAGGCAATCAGAGAAATCCTAGAAGATATAAGGCCAAATGATGCAGAATGGTTGGTGATATACCTAGGAGAATTTGATAAGAAGATGAGCTTCTTATTAAGAGATAAGGAACCCACAACTTTGTACTAGGCCTATCACATTCCCATTGAGATTGAGAACAATTTGAGATACTCAATAATGAGAGGACTTGCAATTGCTAGTAGTTGTTCTAGCTCTACCCCCAATTTTGAACCAAGTAGATCAAAGGGTAAAAGGATTTGTCATGAAGTGGACCTTATAGATGTTGTATCTACTTTACTCCCAAGAAATGTAGAATACAAGCATACAGAGACTTCACATTAGCCAAAGAGAGGGAAATTTGATATAGTCCTATCTATCAAGAAATTACATGAAATTGGGAGACATGCAAATGAGTCACCATATGACTTATTTTCAAGATTCTTGGATATACTAATGGAGATTCCTAGGATTTTTAGACCTAGTGATCAAATGTGCATTAATTTGTTTTGTGAGGCATTTATGTTAGGATTTAGCCAATGGGTTGAGGATCTAAAACCTTGTAGCCTAGATCAAGTAGTAGATTGGATCAATATTAAGGAAAGAATGGAACATGGTCATGTGCCTTCATCTGGTACTCATGAGGGTAATAGTTGTCATGTTGCAAATGGTCAAGGGCTAAGGTCATCAAGTCAAGGAGAAGCATCAGAACCAAAACAAGTGATTGTTGAATATTGTCATTTAACTAACAATCTAGAAATGGATGGAGACAACAATGATGAAGATGAAGACATAGAATATGAGAGTAAGGAAGTGACTCCTGATTATCTTCCTTGGGATGTCATACACTATGAGAAAACACAAGAAGTGCCAGATACAACTTCTCAAATTGATGTAACTAGCAGTCATCAAGCATCTATTAATCAAGGGAATGTACTTGATTCTAATGCCATAGTACACATGAGAAGTCAAACTAACGAAACTGAACTTGAGGAATCTACCATTGAAGATGACTCTTCATATGAAGTGGAGATGGAATCCCTTGATTCTAGTAGGGGATATGTTAATAGCCTTGCAGATGTGTGTTTCCTAGGCATTGAGCAGTTCTCATCATGTGAAGAATGTTCTGATTGTAGATCAATTGTTGCAAATATAAATTATAAGTATAATTGTGAAATTGCTTCTATATGTTCTTCAAATGATTGTACTAACTTTGAGTACACTGGTTCTTTGAATTGTTTGTATCATGATTTTAAAGATGATGAGATACATCCAATTAATGCATGGTAAAACATCTTGTTTGATGAAGATGTCTAGGATGATGAAGTTACTAATCACAAACATTATTGGGGTAGGATTAATCCTCTTTTTGAGGAAAATTCTATGAATTATGATAAAAATAATGCTGAGGTGGGTAGTTTTATCAACAAAGATGCTACTTCTAATTTTCCAAATGTTAAACTATATGAGACATGTGGAGGTATAGATACCAATGAGGAAACCCTTAAGTATGATATTTGTGAACCTAAATCCTAATACCTGCAAAACACAATGAATAAACAAATTTATAAGATCAAATGCAAGTTAGAATAGAGATTCCCCATAGAATCCATTTAACCATATTTAAAATAGAAATAAGACAAGAACACAATGAAAGAAGATGAAAATAAGCTAAATCCTATTGAGAATATGCAAACTCTTGATCTTATGTGGGAGTTGGTGCCAATTTGATGTGGAAATTGGCCCTTTCCCAACTCCTTTGCAAGCTTTGATGTTGAATGGTGATGGTGATCCAATTTGATGAAGAATGATGAGTGCTCCAAGCTAAAAACCTGCATAACCTAGCTAAGATTCAACAATAATGGATGAGGATTTCTAATGATTTGAGCACGGTAACTTTACTCAAATTGTGGATGATAAAATGAAGGCTGAGATCTTCATTTATAGAATTCTAAGATGGATGGATGCCAAAAATGAAACAATGTGGGACTAACATTCAACCAATGGCAAGGTGCCACTTGTCAACATTTGATAGGATGAAGGTTGAGCACATTTTGATCCATGTGCAAGTTTGAAATTTGAATTTAATGAGATGACATGTTTAGGGGGGATGAAAGATGAGTTAAATTCCAAGTGGGAGACATGTAAGAGCCTTAAATGCTTTGTTGGATGGAGAAATCCTTTTGGGGGGAGATTTCAAATTTAAGGAATATTCCACGTTTTATGCCTTTTTGAATGAAAATAGGTGATTTATAAATAAATTAAATTGATTTTCATGCACAAGTTGCAAAATCTAGAGGATTTGAGTGATTAGGATTAAATTAATTAGGATTTGATTAATTTAAGGGGAGATTTAGCTGATTTGACTATTTGATTTAGATTTTAGGATTGAAATAAATCAAAAAGAGATGAAAATGATTAAGACTTAGTTAAATAAATATTTTTGATTTATTTAACCAAAGGGGGTGATGTTAGATTAAATTAGATAAATGTTTTATTTATTTAATTTAATTAGATGAATTTTGAGATTTAATCAAATAATATGGATTATTTAATTAAATAAAGATGGGAATATGAAATGACCTAGTTAATTACATAGAGACAATGATTTAATTAAATCGAGGGATTTATTTAATTAAAAGGAGAATTATGATGAATTTAATCAAATAAGGCTATTCAATTAAATGGTTAGATAGAGGAATAATTCAGGATGAGGCGATGTTAGTAGATCAGGATCGAGTGTGCGATCTCAATTTGTGTATTTTTGATGTCTACATTTTGCCCCTCTTTGAAGCAATGCACATGTTGCATTGGTTCAAAGAATAACCTTACCATGATCAAAAGTCAAAATTTCTCTGATTTTTTGGATGCCCCACTATTGCCCCAATGAAAAGAATTATGTTGGTATACTGCCCCCTCGAGAGATCGAGCGAAGAGGTTTGATTTGAGGGTCGATCTCTCGATAAAGAGGTTCAAGATCAGTTCAACTCGAATATTTGATGTAGACAGATTTGATGATGTAGACAGTCATCAGCCATGGGTAGCCTCATGCCTATTTTGATATATTACACCCACTTGATCCTGATTTGTACCATGACAGTGACATTATTGATGATGAGATGATTATGATGTTTATATGTAATGGATGATATGATGATGTATGGATGATATGGATGCACATGATTTGATGTGATGATGATTTTATAATTATGCAAATAGATGATAAATGTATGGTTTATGAGATGTTTAGAATAACCAATCTATATTATGTAATGATGGGGATGAATGCATGTGTTATGATTAATTCTTTCTATATGATATGATATTCATTATGTAGTATGGTTTGTGGATGCAGGATGGATGCATTAATGATGATTTATGATTAATTGCCATGGTACCATGTTAGCGTGAAAAGCAAGAGATAGAAGAAAATAAGAGATTCCAATAGGATATGAGATGATGATGATGATGATGATGACGACGATGATGATGATGATTATTACTTGCTGAGGAGTTGGGATTTTCAAAGGGCCAATTACCTTATGTTTGATAACACATGTAGGCACGATGCATCAGGGTATAGAGAACCAAGATGGCATTGTACCTTGTGTGATGGACTTTAACTCAAAAAATAGATAGGAGTATTCTTCTTCACACCTGACATACAGAAACCTTGCTAGGACATACCTAACAAAGAAAGTATTTGCCAAGGTTATATTACAAGAATGTCCAACAAGCACAATAGATAAAAAGATAATGATCATTGCCCCATTCCTATCTCTCTAAATCCCTTCATTGGGGACATCATTGAGAGGTCCTTGGAATGAGCGCAATAAGATAAATCAATAGAAAAGATCAAGTATGCAAACAAGCCAATGTTCTTCATATCTCTAGCCAAAGGGATGTGTTTTGATAGGATAAGAATCCAAGGTGATATCCAAAATGATGCCCATTGTCGGAATGATATATTCTAGGACATGCATTGTATAGGATGATGATGGTTTGATAAGTTGATAGATAGGCTGTTGATATAAAGTGGACTGACATGTTTGAAAAAGATCAAGAGTTTAATTTTGTTTTAAAGGTTTGTTGTTTGCTTTTGATTTTACGATTGAAGCTTTCTTTTTTTGATTGCTATGATTGTTTCTGTTTGTGTTGCCAAAGGATGAAGGTGATGATTAGTTTATTATGGATGATTGATTATTTTGAGTGAAAGTGAGATGAGATAGATGGATTTTTTAAAATATTTGGATGTTTTTGACATTTTGAAATGTTTTAAGGCTATTTTTTGGGATTTTTTCAAGATTTTACAAATGTTTTGATTTTTGAATTTTGCGATGTTTTGGGATTTTGTGCTTTTTGAATGTTTATTTTGATGTTTTTTGGAATGTTTTTGGATTTTAATTTTTTTTTAATGTTTTTGGATTTTGATTTTTTTTGAATGTTTTTAGATTTTGATGTCTCGGGGGTTGATCAAAGATGAGCCTTGCCTACGTTTAAGCTTAGAGATTATGTAGTTCGAATTCCAATTTTTTTGATGTTTTTTTGTGAATTTTTGAGTGTTTTTGGATTTTTTGATGTTTCAGATGATTTTGGATTTTCGCATGATTTTGATGATTTAGATATGGACATGTGTGGTGATATCAATGCTCTATTTGAGGATTTTGCTAAAAACCAAGCTAAGGTTGATTGATCGAATTGATGGATTGATGATGATGATAACATTGTTGAGGATACACAACAATGCAATGATTTGATTGATTAGGATTGATGA
Source organism: Sequoia sempervirens (assembly GCA_007258455.2). Lineage (NCBI taxonomy): Eukaryota > Viridiplantae > Streptophyta > Pinopsida > Cupressales > Cupressaceae > Sequoia > Sequoia sempervirens. Next base: position 32,987,035 of record VDFB02049217.1, on the reverse strand, counting down.
TGATAACATTGTTGAGGATGCACAATAGTACAAGGATTGATTGATCAGGATTGATGATGATAACATTGTTGAGGATGTACAACAATGCAAGGATAGTGTTAAGCAACACAAGGATATCCCACAATGATGATTTTTTGATTGGATTTGATTGATCATGGTTGATGAAGCTTGATTTTGGAACAAAAGTTGTTTGAATGATTTGATGTGACATTTGACGTACAACTTAGATGCAACTAATAATGATTGCTTGGATTGATGCTCGATGAAAGATGAAGCATGATAAGGAACATCTTCTCGTCAAAATATGCCATGGGCTAGTGATTTGGAATTTTGCTCACTGGTGGTTAACCAATTTAATTTTATGTTTGTCAATGTTCAGATCACCACATAAGTTGGAGGATATAGGTCAAGATTTATTCCAGAAGCAAGATGTAAATATTTTCCCCCAATGTTTGGCAATGTATGGAATGTCGTGGATGGGTGCTTGGATAGGTGTATGGATGGATGGATATGGTAAGCATGCAAAGGATGGCAAGGATTATCTTGCGATAAGATAAGGTGTTTAAATAGAGGAATGCTTCATTTGGATAGTGCCACATGGCTCAAATAATGCTAGGTCGGATAGGATCAATGAAAAATGACCTATGTCAAGATTTTTACCATAAGCAAGTGTAAAGTGTGCACCAAATCTTTTCAAGATTAAGATAACTTGGATTATGTATGCAAATGGATGAAAATGGATTGGATAAATGGTTCATGGATGAATGGATTTATTATGGATAAGATGGATGGAATGATAGATTTATTATGGATGGGATGAGATGCTTTCACCTGAACTAGTGCACGTAGACGCTTGATTCTACACATGATGCCTATTTTCTAGGTTTTCACCATGGTCTTGCCCAAAGTTGCACCATAGTGGTTTTCACTAGAGGATGATTTTTTTCTTGACTATTTTCAATCATTTTTCTGATTTTTTTGGATTTTCATATTTATTTATTTTTTTTTTCATTTTTTTTTTTTTTTGATTTTTCTAGGAGATTTTAAGCTCATGTTGAATCATAAGGTGTTGTTGATGTAGATGCCCCTATCATAATGTGCCATTGATATCCTACTTGAAGGAGCTACTTTGCTAAGATACGTGCACTTGAATGCAATTTTTGAGATTCTTGATCTGCTTCATTGATACTAGAGTTAACTCTGTCTCTGTGTGCACATCGTGATAGAGTGCCTTCATAATCCTTATGATGAAGGGTTATTGCCAATACATGGTCAATTTGAGAATTGGATATTACGCGTGGAGGCATGGATGGAGTGTGTTTAGGGATAAGAGATGGATTGGTTGACAGTTTGGAATCTTTGACTCTCCAAACTTGGGAAGATGAGCAATGATGGGTGGATACAAAATTGTGCATGGAATTAGGACCAACTACTTGATACTCTTTGTACGTTGCTTGAAAAGCCTGTTTTTGCTTTTGTGGACATCTTTATTGAATACTTTTCCCTTTTTTATTTTTCCCCATAGTTTCTTTGACTAATGGAGTTTGATAGGGATGATATTTGTTTGTATTTTTTGGTATCCATATGTATTTGATTTGTCCATTATTCTTCTCAGCTTCTTTTTCTTTGATAACATTCTTCTTACTTTGATTCAATTCTTTCTTTTGATGTTGGTCCCAATTCATGGATGGGGTGATGGGTGGATGAGGATTCATGGCATGGCCGGTTGTAGTATTGGCACTGGTTTCACCATAAGGATTATTTGTGCTCCCTATGTTGATGTTTGCTTGAGATGAAGTTTCCCCCAATATTGTGGAAGTAGTACCTTCATGCTTTGTTTTTACTTGTTCTGACAGCTCTTTTTTAGAATGCATTCTCTGATAAATGACCACCGTCGATGATGTTATTTTGATTGGATGCTCTACTAGCTCTGGAAGATTTTGTTCTATTTAACTTGTTTCCTTGAGCAGATAATGTTGGATATCCACATACCTGATGTCCTCAGTCTAAATTTAGTATATATCTAATCTTGATGTTGATAACTCAATTTGACTATAGGAGTTAATAATCTACTCTTTTTGTGTTACAAAAATTTGTTCTAGATGAAGATCATCTACATGTCCATCCATAGAAAGCATCTCATGGGTAGACGAAGGAGTATGTGCTACATGAATATGATCATCTTGCATAGATAAGAGAGTGTCCATTAGATTATTGTAGTATCTTGAAGATACATATTCTTGATCTTGAATGATTTCGAAGTTGCTTTCGACATGCTTTGGATCAAGTTCTTGACATGGGTTATTTTCAAAGAATGGATTATTTACCAAGGGTTCCTAGATGGGAAATGGCTCAATATCCTCTCAATCTTTGAATGGACTTGGATAAAGTGTCAAGTTGAAGATTCCTTTAGTATTTGTAACCATGAGGTCAAAGGGGGTCAACATGTCTTGGAAAGGACCATTGCTAGATGTTAGTGGAAGATTTTGATCATGCTCTAGAATGAATTCCTGAGATATGTCCTCTAACTCATAAGGCAATGTAGAGACATTTTCAATATGATCATTGGTCGATGGATCGTGCATTATGTCAATAGAATCAAATAATCCTAACACTCCTTGAAATAGATCAATAAAAAGTGGTTTTTGATGTATGGTGAGTTGATCATCAGATGGGGTAGAAACATCTTCAATGTGCTCCTTAATTGAGAGATTTTGAACATTGTTTTCAACAATTGTGGTGAGGAGATTGTGAATGACTTCATCCATAAAGTCAAATTATGTTGACATTTCTTGAATTGGATCATTGTTGGGTATTGTTGGTGGATTTTGATCATGATTCAGAAGTGACTCTTGACATATGTTGATTTGATCATTGGATGAAGTAGACATAGTTTCAAGGTGTTCAATGGTGGATTGATCTTGATCCTTGTTATCAATAGTTTTCATTTTTTGTGTTTGTGCTTGTGCTTGTTGGCTAGCTTGGGAGGCTTGTTGCACTAGTTGAGCTTTTATTGCTTGTTGCATGGCTAGATATTGTTGGATGGACTTTTGGTAGGCCTGGTGAGCTTTTAGTGCAGTGTTATTTTGTCTTGCTGCATTTGGTTTTGGTGGAAGTGGTGGTGGATTTGGAATTATGTTGGATGTAGTGACAAGTGGTTGAGATACACTTGGAACAATCATGGTAATGAGGGGTTCAGATGTGATGGGCATGATAGTGGTGTTTTGAATGATCGCAGCGATAGGGATGGTTGGAATGACCAAGGTGATAGGTACTTGGGAGACCATTTTTGATTTGTCGGGACTGATGTTGTCATTTGATTAGATACCATCTGTTGGTGTGATGACGATGGTATAGTCAAAGGATTTGATGTGATGACTTGATTGGTGTTAGGTGGATTGATTTGGATGGAGTGATTGGTGCTAGGTAAAGGGGGAAGCCCTAAACCAAGGAATGATGTTGATATGGATAATGGACGTGAAGATGTCTCTTGGCGTAATGAATCAACTATTTTGGTAAGTGTAGCAATTTGATCTCACCAAATTTGTTCTTAATTTTGATCTTGAATCCCTTGATATAGTTGATTTAGATTTTTCTTAAGCAGATTTGGAGTGTGTAATTGTGTTTGATTTTAGAAAATGTTTTGATTTGGGATGACACTCAGATCTGGCATGATAGGTTGAAATTGAAGATTGTTGATGTTGGAAGTCTCATTGTCTTGACTTGGAGTCTATTGGTTATTTTCACAACTAACCAATAGGTTTGAGCAAGCACCTATGAGCTTGCCACACTCAATGCTTGTATGATTGCTAGACAGGTGGCCAACTAACGAGATGCAATACCTAGTTATTGCATTCTCCTTCACTTCGAGCTCTACAAGACATAGGAGGGTGTTCCTTAAGCACACTATGAGATTTCTTGTAAGAAACTAGTGTGTACTCTTACAAGACTTCAAATAAAACTAAGTAGATGCATTCTTGGGCATGGTTAAAATGTACACACTCATCCAAGAGATGGAAAATCACTGGATAAGAAAGACAAATTAACAGAGAATGAAACTCAACACAAATATCATTCATGAAACATGAAACATTAACTTGAATGAATGTTCTTAAGCAAGATAACTAAAACCCTAAAGACAAATAGCATATATCAGATTAGTGCTAATATCCATTGGGCTAGGAGTCAAGACAATCTGCAAATAGAAGGAATGATTACTTGGACAAATAAAGCCTATGTGAAACTAACCTTATTAATCCCATAGCTAGTGATCAAATCTTAAAGAATACTTATCAAATCCTTCAATCATACATATAAATTTCTGAGATGATGAAAGCAATTTAACTTTTTCCTTGAACATGAGCTATTATCAAAACAAACAATGCAAGAAAGTATTACAAAGGCTAATGGAATGATCCTTGATTAGTTTCATTAACAATTAAAATGTACAATCCAAAGGAGAGACTCAAAGACCTAAACAAATACATTCGGGTTCTGGTATGCATCCAAGAACCTTATGATTTATTGATTGTAACCCTAGACCTCAAAATCTGGTAAAAACCTAACTCTGTGACTTAGTGCTCTTTTAGTTCTGATTTTAGTATCTGGCTGAAGACCTTTACAAATGATTTAGACATTCCTTTTAAACAGTCTAGGGATTGCCATCTAGCTGAGAGCCACATCAACACGCCACATCAGAACCCAACTACATTGTGACCAATCAAAACACTCATTGTGACCTTCAACAAATTCTTAGGTCACATAAATGCCACTGGTCGGGTTGTTGTAGGAAGGACATTCCCACACAAATGAAGCTAGGCAATCAATGTCAAATCTGCCACTGAATCTAGGCGTTTAGACTCAAGCCATGCTGTCCTTGTCCTAGAGTCATTGCCATGAATGCTAGTTCAGTGGATCTAGCGACCCTCTCATCTGCCACCATGAATGCTCCAAGTCTTCATGCGCGAACATAACAGAAACCCTAAAACACATGAAATTGAATCTAGATCGTTGATTGAAAGTGATTGAGTTGTTGTCTTTTAAATATCAATAGTTGTTGAAGCAGGCAACCACCATTGGCAAGACATAAAGAAGTCGAGGAGACCATAGGAAAAAAATCATATGTTGCATCGAATGCTCAACATAGTCCCCAAGAGTTGGCCATGTCTGCCAAACATCATGGCGAAGATACCGCGGCCGAAGGGAGTCACACCAAAGGGTTAACATAATCAACGAGACAAGCCAGGGTCAGGGAGACATCTCCCTGACATAATGAACACAAGCCGATGGGAGGGGGTCTCAGGAAGACATCCCGAAGTCAGGAAGACATCACCCCAAAGAAAATAAATCTCACCGATGAGCCTTTGAAAGAAACCCCTTATGAGATGTCACTATGAATTTATGTTTCTTTTGCCAATACAAACTTCTCCCTTGTGAATGTCGCTATAGCTTGAGGTCATTGGTGAGACATCATATAGATCATGGAATTATACTGAAAAACCCACCTCATTGTTTATATGTCGATGAGACTTATGACCTTTTATACCAATGCCCCTACATTCACTCACTGTCGTTGTAGCTTATTGCTCTCGGGGAGACCCTTTGTAGATATCACATTGCTTTGCCAAAAACTTTGAGCCATAATGTATCGCAAAGACACTACCATCCCTACACCAAAAAAAATCTCATGTCATTATAAATTTCAATCTTCAGCGTGACGTTACGTAGAGAATGCCTTGCTTCATTGAAAATCATCTGAGGTCATTCACATTCGCCAAGACAAAATGGGTCTCTCACTGACAGAGTCCACCTATCACCATAACATGAAAACCTCAGTGAGATGCTATGTAGAGTGAAATGTTATGCTGAAAAAATTGAGCATGTTAGGTCACCAAGAGAAAAGAGAACTCCTGCCGAGTGCCACTTTAAATCATGTCGGTAAGACCCGACCCCCTCGCCAAGACGTCCCACTGCAATACAAAACATATGGCGATAGAATACAAAATGTACCTATTGCTATGACATTAGAAACTTGGAAAGAGGCTATCCTGATAGCCAGAAGATACACCGATAAGGGTTCCTGTTGTCGCCATAACAAGAGGAATGTCTCACTAACACCTTGCAACAAAGAATAGTGGAACATACACAGGTCGGGGAGACAATTGGGTACCTATGCTGACATGAACCAGAATGAAAAATATGCATGACACAATGGATTCAAATGGATCACATGATAGAATATGAGCGAGGCAATATGAGGAAGGGACAATATGCTATTGACAAGGGCTCAATTTGAACACTCATGGATGCAATTGACTATGAAAAATTTCAAAATTTTACAGTTCTAATAGAACTAGAGGGAGAAACACCCACTAGAAGTGAATTCAAACATGCTGAGATCAACCCTTGTGGGAGCCCACTTAACCCATGTGCAAAAATGAGAAACACCCCATAGCTAAAGTTTTATCATGAAAAACTAGAGTACACAACTAGATAATGAGAAAAGTAGAAATGGCACTAACATACTCTCCAGTTAGGGGATGTATGCCCCTGGTGGGCATAGCAAGAATTCATATCATTGGGAGAGTAGACCAGAAAGGAAAGGACCAAAACCAACCAAGAATTGGTCTAGATAGAACCAATAGACACAAACAAGAAAACAAAATGAAAAGAAAACCCTAAGATACTATTCATGGAAAAGAGATACCTCAAGAGAAGTACAACTTCAATAACTATCCATGAATTGGCATTTCAAGAATCTCACCTGTCAGAGCCTGAAGAACATATGAATCTTCTCCCCATTTATCAATGATCATGAACGGGCCTAACCAAATGGCATCAAACTTCCCATGCTTCCCTTTGTCTTCTAATATGGCATTCCACAATAAGAAAAAATCTCCCTTCTCAAAGTTCCTTGCTGATGTCCTTTTATCATATAGGTTTTTTACCTGCATTTGCAACTTGGAATTTCTCCTTTGAGCATCTGTTCTAGTCTCATCTAGCTCTATGAGAGCATCCATTCTCAATTGCATCTCATTGTCAACTTCATCGTCATATACTTGGATAAACTTGTACATCTCTATCAAGTTTTTTTGGGGCAACCTTGCATTTATGCCAAAGATCAAGTCAAATGGGGCACAACTGATTGCCTTCTTCATAGTCACCCTGTCTGCCTAGACAACCAATTTCAACTTAGAATCCCAAGCTCTCTTATTCTGATCCAAGATTCTCTTGATGATCTTCATTAAGCTCTTGTTGCTTGACTCAACTTGTCCATTTCCTTGCGGGTGATATGGTGATGAATAATAAATTTGGATACCATATTTTTCACAAAACTCAGTATATTATTTAGACCTAAAACACATAGCATTGTATTATACAATTCTTTTTGGGCATCCAAACCTTATCAATATATTGTTTATTAAGAAATCAATCACCACCTTGCTAGTTGCTTTCTTTGTTGGGATTGCTTCCACCCACTTAGTAAAATAATCAGTGGCTACTAATATCCAGGAGTGGCCTCCACTAGATTTGCATGTTATTTCCCCTATAAAATCAATACCCCAAATCTGAAATGGAGATTGCACAGTAACTGGTTTGAGGGGAAGGTTACCAAATTTTTTTAACTTACTAGAAAAATGTTGACAAGCATCACATGTCTTCACAAACTTATGTGCATCTTTAAATATAGTAGGCCACAAAAAACCAGCCCTCATCACCTTGTGTGCAGTTGTCTTGGCCATGTAATGTCTGCCACAGACTCCACCATGCATCTCCCTTAGAAGTTCTAATGCCTAATTCTGATCAATGCATTTCACCATGACTCCTCTACTTCTCCACCAAAAATTTCCTTGTATGATAACATATCCGATAGCATGTAACTTCAATGTCCTCTTCTGATTTTTGTTCAGGTCATTAGGGCACTTCATCCTCTGCAGATAATAGATCACATTCTTATACCACTTAGAATGTTCCATATCACATATGTTTGATCTATTTTCCTCTTCCAATGAGTTTATTTGATTTGGTTCCAAATTGGTTCGGGCCATAAGCTTTGTCCCCTCACCAACTTACTGATTTGGACCTCAATGTTAAACTATTGAATTCTATTAATCCATCTACATCTCCTTCCTGACACTTCCTACTATGTGAAAATGTCTTTTATAGCTGCACTAGGCACATACGCAATTATGACAACTCCCATTAAGTAAGGCCTAGAAGCTTTGAAAGCCTTGACTAGTGCATATGCCTATTTCTCATTTATGTCATATTTCAATTCTGCAGCTTGTAAAGACGTACTGAAGAAGGCTATGGGCTGCTCAAAACCATTATCATTCTTCTGTAACAACACCCCTGCTACAATGTGAAAAGAGGAAAATGTGAACAATTGGAAAGGCTTTGAATAATCTGGTGTCTTCAACATAGGAGCATTTTTTATTGCTTCTTTAATGGCTTGAAAAGCCATTAAGCACTCTTCTGACCATACTATCCTCTCATTCTTCTTCAGCATTTTGGAGATAGGTCTGCTGATTTCTGCAAAGTTAGTGACAAACCTTCTCAAGAAGTTTATTTGACCAAAGAAATATTGTACTCCCTTAACATTCTTCGGTGGTTGGATCTTATCAATGGCTGTTATCCTTTCTAGATCAATTCTGATGCCATCTTGTGAGACAATGTGCCCCAGTAACTTTCCCTCCTTAACCCCAAAGGCACATTTCTTGGGATTAAGGAAAATACCATATTCCAACACTCTGATAAAGATTTTCTCTAAGTGAGAGCAAAGGTCCTCTTTTTTCTTGTTGTGAGCAGTCAAGTCATCTTGGTAAATAACAAGGAATAGGTCTAAAAACTCAGCAAAGGCCACATCCATGGCTCTTTGAAAAGTGGCACCAACATTAATTAGGCCAAAAGGCATTCTCACATAGACATAAGTTCTCTAGGGTGTGGTGAACGTTGTCTTGTACTGCTCTGATTCTTTCACCATGACTTGGTTGTAACCAGAGAATCCATCCATCATGGACATCAATTCACACCCAGTCACTTTCTGTAGCATAGCCTCCATGTTTGGGAGTGGATAGTTGTCTTTCAATGATGCAATATTTAACTTTCTAAAATCCACATACAACCTAAGATCACCATTCTTTTTTCTAATAGGAACCAGGTTTGAAACCCATGATGAGTGCCTTATGGGCTTAATGATCCCTGCATCACTCAATTTTGTTAGTTCTTCCTGCATCTTGGATCTTAAGGCTGGATTGATGGGCCTCTGTTTTTGCCTGAATGGTCTCACATCGGGTTTCAGGGGAATTTCATGCTAGAACAAGTCTTCCCTGTAAGCCTTCAAGTCATCATAAGACCAGGCAAACACATGCCTATATTTCCTCAATAGGGTAATCAACATCTTCCTCACATGAGGCTTCATCTTTTTGCCTATGTAAACCTTCTTGGGTGCACTATCAGTTCTTAGGTTGATTTCCTCTAGGTCCTCTCTATGGGTAGCTACTTGTTTTGTGTTGGACTTATCTGGTCCTTCAAAGATTCTCTCTAATCCTACCAGCCCTTTTGGGATTTTGTTGCTCTTTAGTTGAATTACTTCATTCCCAAACAGGATCTCTCTACCATTTTCTTCTACCACATATGAGCCAAAATAAATCTCCTGATATTCATATTGGTCAACATAGAGCAGGAATCTCAAGATATCATTGTCATCTTGAAACACCTACCAATTATAGATATTATCAGGCACTATAGGCCTAGTTTGTACCTCAATGCTAGAAATGCCATTAAAGGTCACTTCATCTAGTTTAACAGAATATTGGCCAACAAGTCAGCCCTGGCATTTTTCCCTCTTTCTATCCAATCTATGCCAAAGGCATCAAATGCCTTGATGGTATCCCTAAATTCATTCCTATATTGCCTCAAGCACCTATCTTTAGTGACAAATCTAGATCTAACTTGAGAAACAATCAGCTTTGAGTCACCAAATACCCTTAAGAGTTTTATCCCATGCTTAGAGGCAATTTTTAGGCCAAGCAACAATGCTTCATATTCAGCTATATTATTTGTACATGCAAATTGGAGTAGAAAGGAATACTTAAAAGTCTTACCTTGTGGTGATACCAGCAAGACACCAGCACCTGAGCCATCCTTGGAGCAAGCTCCATCAAAGTACATGGTCCATATTGACTCTTCTAAGGTAGTCTGCATGACTTCTTTGACTATTGGTACTAACCTGGTCTCTCCATCCTCTTGTTCTGCTTCCTCTACTCGAAAGGTATCCATATCAGTGTCAACAAAGTTGATGAGTGGAGGTTCTTCTATTTTATCAGCAGATTCAATCACATGCTTACACCTTGACTCCTAGGAAATCTTAACATTCTTCTGATCAATTAAGAATGTAGCAAATGATAAGTCACATTGTATACTTCCTCCCATAGAAGCACACCATTTCCTTGAGAGCAACATTCCATATGCTAGAGGGATGTCAGCTACTATGACAATCATGACAAGTTCCTTCATTTATAATTACAATCATAGGGATCTCCCTTGAGTCCATAGCATAACATCTTCCATAAGTGCTATCCACTTTTAAGCCCATTTCCTCCATGATTTTGATAGGCATCACATTATTTGAGGCACCTGAATCAATCATACAATTTTTGAGCAAGTTTCTATTGATAATCAAGCTCAGAAAGAAGGGGTTGACCAGATCAGGGTTAGTAGTGATTGTAGTTCCTAGATAGACTTTAGGATTCCCATCTGCATTCAGTCAAGTTGCATCATCCTTCACCTAGCCTGCACTTATTTTAGGTATTTGAGCTTCCATTTTGGGTTGATTGTTCCTAGCAATACTCTTGATGACTACCATTGCTTTATGCTTATGGTCATCAATCCTCATCATCTCAAGAAGTGGGACTATGACCCTTATCTGAGATAGGACCTGAAACATGTTCACTAGTGCATAATTTGGAATCTCTAGGAATATAACTTAATGAGAAGTTAGTGCATCTATTTTCTTACCATCACTTTTATTTGCAGGCCTCAATTCTTTTATCCTTGTATCTAATGAAGTAGCTCCACAAGTTATCTTAGCTTTGTCATTCTTTTTAGCCCAATTTCTTGGATCTTTGACTTCCTTGGCCTTAATACTCACCTTTATGTTCTCAACTCTAGTCCCTTTAGGATCGGTATCATTTTCTTTGATGAATATTCCCCCTTAGTGACCTGGATTAGCCTTTACCGCCCTATTTCTAAGGTGAATATCATTTCTATCCTGAGCTCTAGAGGCCAATGCAAGTGCATAACTTTCTATCTCTTCATTAGAAGGTCTCCTCAAAGAAATGCCACAGGTTTCAAGGTTGTAAGCAATAAACTGATCATCTCCTTCTCCATCAGAAAATACTTGTTGCTGACAAAGAAGACCTTCTTGTCTTTGCATATCTTCCTCATAACTGCCTTGCTTTTCTTCCACTACTTTGGCCGCAACAACACATTGATGTGAGGAGTGTGGCATTTCACAGGCATCACACCATGGCAAATCATCTGCCATGTTTGAGGTATTCTTCTGTAATGGATCAGGCACTCCATGGAAGTTCCTCTAATTATTTTGGATAGGCCTCCCATTATTCTAGTTAGTATGATATGAATAGTCTTGTAGCCTTGGGGGCTTTTCATTTCTCTAAAATTGAGGCTTTTCGGACTTTCCTTGCTTCTATAGTAGGTTCAAAACTTGATCCCATTTGTCATCTAGTGCTGCATCTTTGACCCCTTTCTCATTTGAAGGCTTAGAAGCTTTGGTAAGCCTGGGATCATCTCTCCTACCCATCTTACCAGATGCTCTTCTATTATTTTCAATGTTTACAGCCATCTTGTAAGCATCTTACAGAGATTGTGGATCTTTATCTCTTAGTAAGTAGCACATCTTGGTATCAAATGCATTACAGTAAGTCACCAAACATGCTCTTTCATTAGGTCAGAGAGAAATAGGGAGCTTAGCCATTGCTTTCTTGAATCTTGCATTAAATTTAGTATCCATTTCATTATGTCCCTATCTGATATTATTGAAATCATGCAGCCTAAACCTTGGGTCAGTTTGGTCACCATATTGTTCTCTAAAAATTCTAAAAAAGGAATTCTTAGAATTAATGCTGCAATCAGGTAGACTTCTATACCAGTCTCTTGCATCTTCTGTCAGAGACTGGATGAAATATTTCATAGCTACATCCTCATCCCATAATTCGAAGTCTTCTAAAAAACTTTGGAAAGCCTTAAGGTGATCTTCACCACTAATAGCATTATTGCCTGCAAATTTTGGTACATGCTTCCTAGCATTGTCAGGCATTGGATTAGGGTAACCAGGGACATTATCAAAACACAACTACCTATAACTATTAGTATGAGTTACTCTCCTTCCAATTGGTCTTCTTTCTTCACCTTGTGTATCACTGTATCTCTGTCTCTCATCTTCATGCCTTGATTGCTGACTTGAGGCTCTTGTAGATCAACAAAATGGACATCCTTTTCATGACCCTTAGGGGGTGGATTGGAACTAGTAGGGGTATCCATGGGGGAACTTCTATTACCAACACCAGGATTTGAAAAGACAGCATGACCAGATGTGTTATGAGCATTAGGGACAGGGTCCTTCAAAGTAGATTCTAGAAAACTAAGCTTTCTTTTCATCTCCTTGTTTGCTGCAAGTAATTCCATCTCCCTTGTTTTTTTCTCCAATTCCTCATTTTCTCTCATTAGCTTATCAAAGAGTGAATCAGCGTTATGCTGATCTAAATTATTCTCAGCACCTCCTTCATTTATTCTTACTCCCTCATTGCCTCTTTTTTCCTACATAGGACGTGTTCCTTTATCCACATTTTGTGGCTATTTACTGGTATTCCTAGGAGAAGGAACAACATGTTCCTCAACTCTATCACTTTGAGGTTTATTTATGGTCTTATTAACCAGGGGGTCAGAGAGGATCCTTCCTAAAGTTTCTAGCAATACTAGGGTATCCCCCTCATTTTGTTGGGCTACCAATCTATCCATGGCTTCCATCTCTTTAACTCTTCTATGCAGCTCATCCCTCTTATCCATAGCATCTCTACTCTTTTTCTCTTTTGATGCTTCTCTCTATTTCCTACTCTCATTTAGTGTAGCTATTTGCTGACTAAGCCTTTGTATGTCATCGGAGATCTCATCCTCATTAGGTAATGTAGACTCTCTATCAGAAGCTGTACTAGCAATTTGGTATAGATGCGAGTTGTGGGAATAGTCATCCCCAGTGGATGAATCATTTGGAAGAAAGGTAGCCCTAAGAGGTGTGGGAGTGGGGCATTCTATAGTTCTAGCATGTCAGGTATTCCTATTATCCCTTTGGAATCTACCCCCTCCCCTTTGTTGCATGGGATTTTGGCCATGATCTGATGGACTTTCATTTATAACATTTTTCATATGCACTTCCCCTCTCTCATTTGATACATTATCATTTAATTCTATTAAATCTCTTTCACTTTCTAAACCCAAATGAGAAGAGGACTGGTGTTCAAGGGTATGATGAGGTGTAGACTTACCGTTTTGTAGTGGTTTTTCCTTCACCCATTTGCCTTTGTTTCTAGGCAACTCTTCTTCCAACTCCTGCTCTGGATGGTTTTTGTAATAACCTCGTGTTCTTCTCATTTGAACTGGGATTCCTTCAACCTTCTTGACTCTCTTTGAATTTCTACTCCAAACTTCTTCTATATCTTTAAATATTGGTTGCACTAGTACAAAGACTTCAGAGTTGCCACCCAAGCTTCTTGGGAAAGATCAGTAACAATGGTGTTACTTTTTGGAATACAAAAAGACTTTCAGAGCTTCGTAACTACAACTTGACAATAATAAGACTAGGAATCACTTAGGAATATAAACACAAAAGTAGGGATAGAAGCTATGCTTGATCAATGTTCTCAAATGACTGACTCTATGAACAAACTATGGGATAAAACACCTTGGAGATTCTATTTAGTATGAAACATAGGTCCCCAGTAGAGTCGCCAACTTGTTGGTTGTTTACACAACTAACCAGTAGGTCTGAGCAAGCACCTATGAGGTTGCCACACTCAATGCTTGTATGCTTGCTAGATAGGTGGCCAACTAACAAGATGCAATACCTAGTTATTGCATTCTCCTTCACTTCGGGCTCTGCAAGACCCAGGAGGGTGTTCCTTAAGCACACTATGAGATTTCTTGTAAGCAACCAGTGCGTACTCTTACAAGACTTCAAATAAAACTAAGAAGATACATTCTTGGGCATGGTTAAAGTGTACACACTCATCCAAGAGATGGAAAATTGTTGGATAAGAAATAAAAATTAATAGAGAATGAAACTCAACACAAATATCATTCATGAAACAAGAAACATTAACTTGAATGAATGTTCTTCAGCAAGATAACTAAAAACCTAAAGAAAAATAGCATATAATAGATCAGTGCCAATATCCATTGGGCTAGGAGTCAAGACAATCTGCAAATAGAAGGAATGATTACTTGGACAAATAAAGCCTATGTGAAACTAACCTTATTAATCCCATAGCTAGTGATCAAATATTAAAGACTACTTATCAAATCCTTCAATCATACATATAAATCTTTGAGATGGTGAGAGCAATTTAACTTGTTCCTTGAACATGAGCTATTATCAAAATAGACAATGCAAGAAAGTATTACAAAGGCTAATGGAATGATCCTTGATTAGTTTCATTAACAATTAAAATGTACAATCCAAAGAAGAGACTCAAAGACCTAAACAAATACATTCAGGTTCTGGTATGCATCTAAGAACCTTACAATTTACAGATTGTAACCCTAGACCTCAAAATCTAGTAAAAACTTGACTCTGTGATTTAGTGCTCTTTTAGTTCTGATTTCAGTATCTAGCCGAAGACCTTTACAAATGATTTAGACATTCCTTTTAAACAGTCCAGGGATTTCCATCCAACTCAGAGCCACATCAACACGCCACATCAGACCCCATCTGCATTGTGACCAATCAAAACACTCGTTGTGACCTTCAACAACTTCTTAGGTCACATAAATGCCACTGGTCGGGTTGTTGCAGGAAAGACATTCCTGTACGAATGAAGCTAGGCAGTCAATGTCAAATCTGCCACTGAATCTGGGCATCCAGACTCGAGCCATGCTATCCTTGTCCTAGAGCCATTGCCATGAATGCTGGTTCAGTGGATCCATTGACCCTCTCATCTGCCACCATGAATGCTCGAAGTCTTCACACACGAACATAATAAAAACCCTGAAACACATGAAATTGAATCTGGGTTGTCGATACACAGTGATTGGGTAGCTATCCTTTAAATATCAATAACTGTTGAAGAAGGCAACCACCATCAGCAAGACATAAAGAGGTCAGGGAGACCACATGCTAAAAATCATATGTTGCATAAAACACTCAACATAGTCAGAAAGAGTTGGCTGGGTTGGCCAGACATCATGGCAAAGATACCGTAGCTGAAGGGAGTCACACTGAAAGGTGAACATAATCAGCGAGACAAGCTGAGGTCGAGGAGACATCTCCCTGACATAATGAACACAAGCTAATGGGAGGGGGTTTCGGGAAGACATCCCAAAGTTAGGAAGACATCACCCTGAAGAAAATAACTCTCACCGATGAGCCTTTGAAAGAAACCCCTTATGAGATGTTGCTATGACTTTATGTTTCTTTCGCTGATGAAACCTTCTCCCTTGTGAATGTTGCTATAGCACAAGGTCATCGGTGAGACATCATATAGATCGTGGAATTATACTGAAAACCCACATCATTCTTTATATGTCATCGAGACTTATGACCTTCTATATTGATGCCATTGCATTCACTCACTGTCGCTGTAGCTTATTGCTCTTGGGGAGACCCTTTGTAGATATCACATAGCTTTTTCGAAAACTTTGAGCCATAATGTATCGCCAAGAAACCGCCATCCCTACACTGAAAAAACTCTCATGTCATTATAACATTCAACCTTCGACGTGACGTTATGTAGAGAATACCTTGCTTCACGAAAAATCATCTGAGGTCATTCACATTTGCCAAGACAAAATGGGTGTCTCGCTGATAGATTCCACCTATTGCCATAACATGAAAACCTCTGTGAGATGCTATGTAGAGTGAAAAGTTATGCTGAAACAACCGAGCATGTTAGGTCATTGAGAGAAGAGAGAACTCCTACTGAGTGCCACTTTAAATCATGTCGGCAAGACCTGACCCCCTCGCCAAGACCTCCCGCCACAATACAAAACATATGCCAATAGAACACAAAATTAACCTATCACTGAGACATCAAAAACTCGGCAAGAGGCTAACCCGATAGCTAGAAGATATGCCGATAAGGGTTCCCGTCGTCGCCACAACAAGAGGAATGTCTCACCGACAACCTGCAACAAAGAATAGTGGAACATATAGAGGTTGGGGAGACAATTGGGTACGTATGCCAACATGAACCAGAATGAAAAATATGCATGACATAATGGATTCAAATGGATCACATGACAAAATATGAGCGAGGAAATATGAGGAAGGGATAATATGCTATTGACAAGGGCTCAATTTGAACACTCATGGATGCAATTGACTATGAAAAAATTCAAAATTTTATAGTTCTAATAGAACTAGAGGGAGAAACACCCACTAGAAGTGAATTCAAATACGCTGAGCTCAACCCTTGTGGGAGCCCACTTAACCCATGTGCAGAAATGAGAAACACCCCATAGCTAAAGTTTTATCATGAAAAACCAAAGTACACAAGTAGACAATGAGAAAACCATAAATGGCACTAACAGAGTCGTTAACACCTTGTTTGGATTTTGAACAATATTCGTATGATTTGCAACCATATTTATCCCAAAGTTTGTTAGATTCATGTTTTGAAAACTTGTACTTAGTAGATTCTCATTTGGCATGTAGGGATTTGGTGGGATGACGTTGTTCGTTTGAAGGCTCATGCATTGATTGTTTGGTTGGAAAACTTGTAGGTTTGGATTTATATCTACCATCGGGAAATGTGTTCCAATCTTTGATTTGGGCATACTCACACTTGTTGTTCCATTGACATTTGTAGAAGGTAATGATCCCATGTACGGTTTGTATAGATGTGATTGTTGATAATCAACTGGTGTTGTAAGGCTTTGAAAATTCAATTGATTTGGATTACTTATAATGTATAGATCAAGTTTGTAGTCCATGTTCCTCTTGTGTTTTGACCTTGTTGCAAAAGTGACCTATAAGGTTCTTAGGACTAATGACGAGATGAAGGATGAAAGTGTGAATGATATGATTTTTTAGTGTTTAGGAACTTTGGATCAATGCTAGACTTAGGGTTTGATTTTGATTGGTTTGATTGGATAATAGAATTGTAAACCCTAAGATGTTAGATGTGATCTTAGGATGAACTTGTTCAAAAGGATTGCTAATTTAGCTATAGGTATGAGAAAGGATGCATTCCCATACTCCTAACTAAACATGGTGATTTTAATTTTTGATGATTTACCCAAGTCTAGAATAATGTTTCCAAAGCTCTTAAGTTGTTTGGTGGGATGGATGATAAATGTTTGGGATGGATGAAGGGTTTGATTTTATTTTAAATGAACCTAGGAAGGACTTGTTTACTAGGCCAAGATAGTGAAGAACATTCCTTTCTCTAAGAGTAATTCAAAATCAAAAGACTAATGTTTGAATGAAAACCATATGACCAAAAGATGACAAGCACATGTATGGGGTTCAATTGATTTAATCTTTGCTTAATGGATTCTTTTTACCACAAACACACTCTTGATTAGGTTTTCAACTAAATGTCCAATGTCCTAATTCCCTTTCATCCCACAAAGTGCATTATATGGAAATCGAGGAAATCAAGGAAAAGGTTGCCTAAAGTTGACTTTAGTAGAAGCAAATTGAGATGAAATCCAAATGTTTAGGAGCCTCTAATGATATGAATCCCAAGGGCAAGCAATTACATGTGAATTTTTTAAAGGATATTTTCCTCTCCTAAAGGGTTTGCAATTTTGATGATTCGTTGAATGTTGGTTTTCCAATGTTTTCGATAAAAGAATTATGTTTTCAAACCACAAGCAATATGATGGCCTAGCTCAATTGGTACGTTTTTCTTGGTGGGCTTTCCTCATGCCCTTCATAGAAGAGATGATTTTACATGCAACCAAGGACAAAATATAAAGGTATGTTAAGAATGAAGTCTTAACCTCTATATTTCAACCAAGATTGGACATGGAAAGTAACTTCTTGGAATCTAAGTTCCAATGCACCACTTTGATAAAATTGCTCAATGAATCAATTGGTCACTATAAAATAAAGGGTTCTATTTCAGACTTTCCATTTGTAGGAGTTGACCCAACATGGCAAGAGTCCCCTTTCGGATCCATCTTGTCAGAGTCAACCACATGATATTGGAATTTCATCCAATATCCACATTTATATCCTGGCTAGAAATTTTCTTGAGTTCAGAGTGTTACCAGTTGAGTTGTTCCCTTGGGTGAGTACTTTTTCCCACAAGGTAGGCCCTCTAGGATAAAAAAAAGTGAATGAAGAACAATATTTGTAACTCGATCAATCCTTGTTGGCAACAAGGAGAGAGAATATACGCAACAAAGTCCCCACTCACACTCACACAAGATTTTGTTCAATTTTAAGCCCAAATCAAAGTGTGGAGGTGATTGCTTTGTCTTACCCCAAAGTCATGAAAAAGGCCTTTTGATTCTCAAGATCGCTATAAAGCACAAGAGAAGCACATACATCCTTTTTCAATGGCTTTAGTTTAAGTAAGCTCTCACAAAACAATTTAGCACATGTTCATTTTAGATCCCACAAAGCAATAGTGAATTCATTTTAAAGCACCAAAGGACAAATGAGAGTTGTCTTATTCAATTGTTAACCAAAAAAAAAAAACTCTAGTAAGTTGTAGTCCTAATGTTCATTTTAAAACACTTTGCAACAAGAATTCAAAAGTTCTTTTTAAAGCCCAAATGAATTTATTAGATCCTAAGCATGAAAAGGATGACAACTTTTCAAGAAGAATAATGACTCCTCAAAAAGTGTTTAAAAAAACTCGTTACAATGATGTGATAATGCTTTTTCTTTGATGTCCATGCTCCACGATCATTTAAAACCTACAATACAAGATCAAAATGTTATATGACATCAAGGAAAAAAAGATATTAAGGTTAGATAAATGATTAAGCATAAAAACCCTAAAATTTAGACCAAGTTTCATTGTGATTTGAAATTAAGTGAAAATTTGAAAATTTAAAATATACCAAAGTTAATAATAACCTACACCAATGGATAGCTTATGAAATTATACCCCATTTCAAAAAAAAATCTTCAAAAAAGACCAAAAAATGACCAAGATATGGCCATTTTAAATTTACATGAAAAAGCAAAAAAATCCAAGCGGTGCAGTTTTGATGGCAGCTCTGTTTGGCTTTCTAGCAATGCTATATGGAAACACTAGAGAGTCCAACAGTGCAGTTTGGATTTTGAGTGGCACAATTCTATTCCAACAGTGCAGTTTGATTTTGGAGCAGTTTTGTATAGCCTTGCTTGACTGTGAGTGGTGCTATATGGCCTTGTTGGACTGTCAGCGGTGCTATTTGAAGTTTATAGTGGCGTAGTTTGTTTCTAATGGTGCTATATAGCCCCGCTGGACTGTGAGTGGCGATGTTTCCTGTAAACAAACAAAAACACGTAATTTTGACAAAAAATGTGATTGGAAAGTGAGATTTCCCTCCTTCTACTGCCAAAATGTAGAACCCTAATCCATGTACCTACAAAAAAAAACAAATGAATACATTAGGAGATCAAATGCAAGCAAGAATAAGGATTCCCCATGGAATCCATTTACAAAGTTTAAAATAGGAAATGAGACAAGAATGAAATGAAAGAGCAATAAAGCAAGCTAAATCCTATTGAAAGTAATGCAAACTCTTGATCCCATGGGGGAATTGGTGCCAATTTGATGTGAAAATTGGCCCTTTCCCAACTCCAATGATGCAATGTTGATATATGATGAAGAGTGTTGGTGATCCACTTTGATGAAGAATGATGAGTGCTTCAAGCTAAAAACCTACATAACCTAGCTAAGATTCAATGATAATGGATGAGGATTGCTAATGATTTGAGCATGGTAACTTTACTCAAATTGTGGATGATAAAATGAAGGATGAGATCTTCATTTATATAATTCTAATATGGATGAATGCCAAAAATGAAACAATGTGGGACTAACATTCAACCAGTGGCAAGGTGCCACTTGTCAACATTTGATAGGATGAAGGTTGAGCACATTTTGATCCATGTGGGAGTTTGAAATTTGAATTTTATGAGATGACATGTTTAGGGGGGATGAAAGATGAGTTAAATGCCAAGTGGGAGACATGTAAGAGCGTTAAATGCTTTGTTGGATGGACAAGTCCTTTTGGGGGGAAATTTGAAATTTCAGGAATATTCCACCTTTGATTCCTTTTTGAATGAAAATAGGTGACTTATAAATCAATTAAATTGATTTTCATGTGCAAGTTGCAAAATCTAGAGGATTTGAGTGATAAAGATTTGATTAATTTAAGGGGAGATTTAGTTGATTTGACTATTTGATTTAGATTTTAGGATTGAAATAAATCAAAAAGAGATGAAAATGATTAAGACTTAGTTAAATAAATATTTTTGATTTATTTAACCAAAGGGTGTGATGTTAGATTAAATTAGATAAATGTTTGATTTATTTAATTTAAGTAGATGAATTTTGAAATTTAATCAAATAATATGGATTATTTACTTAAATAAAGATAGGAAGATGAAATGACCTAGTTAATTACATAGAGACAATGATTTAATTAAATCGAGGGATTTATTTTATTAAAAGGAGAATTATGATGAATTTGATCAAATAAGACTATTCGATTAAATGGTTAGATAGAGGGATAATTCAAGATGAGGTGATGTTAGTAGATCAGGATCAAGTGTGTGATATCAATTTGTGTATTTTTGGTGTCTACAATATTAGTTTTAGAAGTAATGAGGGAACTTGTGGAGATGAATATGCTCGCAGTGATTTCCCTGTGGAGAATAATTACATATTTGAAGTAATAGTTGAAAAGTCAGATATTCATGATCTACAAGATGGTTGTAGAAATGTTCCCACAACATTTCCTTATGTTAAGAAGATGGAATTACATGGTGACTCTATTGAGTATGCTAATATTTTAGTACCCTCTCATTTAAGTGAAAAGCAATCTAGAGACATTGATGAATGTAAGGATCATATGGGACAATATGAAGCTACAATGGAGTTTTTTGTAGATACTCCATATCTAATGGATTTAATTATGGAACTTCTCTCACCTCAAGTGGTTAACATTTATGGAGGGAAAGTTGATAATAGACCTGGTTATGCTTTCTTTCCTAAATGTAGTGAGGAGTGTCCTAGTCAAAGGCAGAGTACCTATGAGGCCTTCAAATTTGATGAAAAAATCCTTGAGGATCATGTATTTCATGGTGATGTGGAATATGAAAGTTTGACCTTCTTGATTTAGTTTGAGGAACCTTTAATAGAAAGGGACAAAGCTAGCAATGTTGTTCTAGATGATATAAGCAGTGTTGGTCAATGTAATACTAATGGTCTAGTGTCACATACTGCTCATATGCACTCATTATAGGGAAAACAGGCTAAATTTTTTAATAGAGGGAAATTCGTTCCTAAAATTCTGGAGCCTGAAGGCTCTGCTTTGTAAAATTATTTTCTCTACATTTTGTGAATATTGTAAATATGTTCATTTGGTGTTTTTTCTTTCTATTGGGTTTGCTTGCCTAGTTTAGGTAAGTCCTTTGGTTTTTGGTCCTATGCCTTGGTCTGCTTCAATTAGAGATTCTTTTCTTGCCATACATACTGGGGGTATGCATCCTTGAGCATGAGCCACTGATGGAGCTTGTGAAATTTTGAAGAATTTTAGCTCAATTTTCATTAGCTTGGCTTCTATTGTAAACCCTTGTCCCCAAGTGAGTAGGGTTTCAATCGAGAAAATGTGCCAATGTTATATTTTCATGTTGACCTGTTCAGTTGGTCATTAGTTTCTCAAGTGATCCTTTGAGCCATCTGGCACATTTGTTCACTAGCCCCATTAGCCTAAGCAACCAGTCATCCTTTTTCCCACTGTGTCAAATATTTCCTAAAGTTGGGTTTTTAATTTTAACCCGTTGACTTAAGGATTAAGTCACTAACTCTATGGTCATGTCACCATCTATTGGGCCAAGTCTTGTTCATTTAATGCTAACATCATGTATTGTGTTGTTCTTAAGATTCAGAGATCAAGGATAAGATCTGAACCATACCCCACTAGCCTGGGGGGGTTAAGTGCATGCCAGATAAATGTAGGGAGGTTAGCAAGAAGTTAACACATGTCCCAAGTACAACACATAACCCACTCCCCACTACCAATCCCATGTCCCGACATCTTCAATGAGCGGTTGAGATCAAGTAGGCGAAATGACCCACACCGTTGCCTGCTAGATCACTGAATGAAAGTGATCGATGGTTAAAACCAGTGAGGTTAGTGAGATCTTGCCACCTGTCCCCCACTCGCTCAAACTATGGAACCCACATGCAATGATGGTGTTATCCAACATGGATAGGAATGATTGGTTGGAAATATTTCAACGAATCACCATTGGAAATCAAAACAGGTCAAACACAAGCTAGCCATTCAATCATCCATCAAGATAGAGGACCAACAGATCATATTCAAAGCTATCAAGTGACACTTGATGGTCGTTTCTACTTTGGATGACTAGATTGCTTTAATGGCTAACACTCTGCATAGCGATCGAGTTGATCTCAACTCATGCGGAGATGCAAATGCAAATAATCATGAAGAATAATAAACAACTTTCCATTCCAATGGGATTTAAACTATGCTAGTACATCTACCAATGGGGTGCCAGAGTTATGCATGTGTGAGGAAAAAGTGTGGATACCATTGTTTCACCTGATAAATACAACAAAGGTGGTTATTATTTGAGTCATTATCACTCAGTAGTTAAACATTTTCTGGTGTGATGAATTATCAAGAGAGAAAGATGAGCACACCAGTGAGAAGGTCAATTTTTTTTGAATTCACAAGGGTCTATCCTTGGCTTCTAGGAAGCTACTCTTACTATACAGGTAGGTACTTCTTCTAAACCTAGATTGGTGCCAAGTAGATGCAGTCACAAATTACAATTTTAGGGTGGTACTACCAAAGAAGTGGGCGACAAAGGAAAAAATCTAGTGCAATCTCTAACTAGGTCAAAATGGCAAGTGAGGTATGGGCATGGCTCCTACAGATGCCAGAAGTCTCCCATCAACCTTATGAGCACCTCCTCTAGAAAAAATGATTCAAAGATTGATTTTTCTTATGCTCGGTACTTTGCAATGCTAAATGAGGGCTTTCCCCCGGATGAGAAGGTGATCTTTGTGTTGCCACTGGAAGTCAAAACACCAAGTGGAGACATTGGGAGTATATCTAGAAAAGAAAAGAAGGAAGAGGAATTTGAGGTTTTTTCTCTTCCTCTTGCAGTGACAAGAAGTGGTCAGGTATACTATGGATGTGACTTTGGTCATGGTGGTGTGAGTGGTAAATGAATTTTTTTTGTTTGAAATCTTCTTTTTGTTGGTGTTTATAAATTTTATTGTGGTGGCCTTCTATTTTGCATTCATGGCAAAGTTTTTGCTAATTTGACATTGACCATGTTCCTTTGTGGCATTTTGGTTGCCTGGTTCGTGAAGCTTGGATGGTGACAAGGGGAATTTTGGTAGTAATTTGCACTCTCTTCCTCAATGACAAATATATTTTTGGCTCTCTCTTGTTATACTGGCTTTTACAATTTTAATATATGGGTTTTTGATATTCAAATCAAATTCAATTGGAATTTTGATGAAATGATCATTTTACATTGTAACTACATTTGAGTCTGAAGCTTATTGCTCCCTATTGGTATAAAGGGAATTCAAGACTCGAATGCAAGGGAGCAAAAAAAATCAGATAGATCAAAAAAGAGAGAAAGGAAGATGAAAAATAAATGAATATATAATAGAGAGGTATTAGGCTAGATCTAGGCTAGTCCATATACGATTATAGTGATAGGAATGGAGTAGCATTCCTGCTTTGAGTTAGTTTGGACAAATATATACACATTATCTTAAATTTTCATGTAGACTTGATCCATGAATATAAATGAAAGTTTATCTATGATTAATTTTCTCTCCTTGTGGGGGTTTGAGTAAATCTTGGATGAAATTGTTAATAACATTTTCATGCTTCTTTTGAAATTCAATTCAAACGTATATCTTTGTTTTGTGCCTTGATTTAAGTAATCAATTAAATGCTCAAATAGAGTTATGGATTTACAATTATTTCCTTGGGATATGATAAGAAGTTGTGCATCATGGATTTTGAGTCTCATAATGCAAAGTTGTTATGTGGATTGTCTTTTCCATTAGGATTTGAGATCATTTCTATATTACTAGTATTGTGTATATGATTCCATAGCCCAATTCAATAAGGCACTACTTTGTTTCCTTGAGATATTTTCCTAATGGGTCAATCAAATTATTTTAGGGTGGCCGACCTAGAGTCAGAATTTGAATTTGTTCTAAAAATTTCCAAAATCTTTATACAAATTTTACATGCAATTGTCATATGTAAGGGAATTTGCTGAAATAGTAGCAAGTTACCTAGCAATTAGTTGATTTCATAGTAAGCTTTGTATATTTACCTTTTAGTTGAAATTATCTATGAAAGAGATGTGTTCTATCAAGTACAATTTAAGTGAACAGCAATAGGATTACCCTCCTTGGCCCCACAGAGCCTAAAGTGTAGAAGATCTTAGTCTATGACTAGATCTTGTTAGTTGGCTAGTCATTTTTAGGAGTTTTGAATATAGGAAATGGAAATTCCTTAGAAGTTCCTTTAGTGCACTAGAAAAATTCCAACATGTACAATTTTTTTGTCTCCAATTTTTCCAAGAACTTTTTTAGGCCATAATGTTTGAGTGCCTAAAGAAGTGACTGCAACATATTCTGCTTCTATGGAGGAAAATGAAACTTTGTTTCACTTCTTTGAGCTCCTAGTAATCAATCGAAAGCCAAAGGATAAATAATTAAAAATTTAGATTTCTGATCATCCATACTACCACCCCAATTTGAATCACTAAAGCCAACTAGTTGAAACTCTTTACAGTTGTAGTAATGAGTGCCAAAATTTATAGTTCCTTTCACATAATTCAAAATTATTTTGGTTGCATTCATATGAATTTCAAAAGAATTTTTCATGTACCTTGAAACAAGAGAAAATTTATAAGGAATGTTAGGTTTTGTGTAGGTTAGAAACATCAAACTTTCAATAATACTTCTAAAATTTATCCCATCAACTCTTTCTGCACCATCATGTCTACACAAGACAACTCCATGAGCAATTGGAGTTGAGGTTGGATTACAAGCAACCATATCAAATTTCTTCAATATATCCTTTGCATTTATTTTTGACAAATGAAAAATTCATCCTTACTTTGATAAAACTCCATTCCTATAAAATATTTCATGAGACCTAAATATTTCATCACAAACTACTTCATCATAGGAGTTTTGAATTGATCTTTCATCTTATAATTGGTACTCATATATAAAAAAAGACATCAACATATAAACTAACAATAAGAAGATCATTGCTTATTTATTGTAGGTTCACTCTTACTTCTAGTCAAATAATTATATTGAAAACAACCATAAATCCTAGCATAACAACTTTTTGGTGCTTGTTTGAGGTCATTAAGGCCTTCTTTAGCTTGTAGATTTCATATTATTTTCCTTGAACCTCAAAACTGTGTGGTTGTTTTAGGACCTATGGTTCTGAGAGATTGTTTCTTGAGTTAATCTCTTAATTGCATCAAGAGGATTCATGGTTTGGTGTACCAAAAGAAGGACTTCTAGATTACAAAGTATTACAGAGTTTGGTAATGTTGGTTGGATGAAAAAAAAATTACATTCTTCAAGTGATATTTGTTGCAAAGGATTTTGTTGGGTTTCAGGATGTTTTTGGACCGTGTTTAGGTCAATTTTGTTGTCTGCGGTTTTTAGATTGAGGTATGTGCAGGATCATGGAAAAAAAAGGGCTTTAAGTGCAAAACAATAAGAAAAATCAAAGTTATGCAACTTGACATAAAAATTTGAATAAGTTATCTATATTATTTCAAAAATATTTAAGAATAGAATTTGTAGCAAATTGAATGTAGTTTCTAAACTACTAGGTTTATTTGAAATTTCAATGCAGTAGTTCTTAAATTTCAGGGAAATAATGAGAAGTAGGTGTTTTCCTAACTAGCCTAACCACAATAAAATAATAATATTTTTTTATAAGATTTTATATATAAGTAGAGGACTCATGTCCTGATGTGATGCATATTTTTTATAATTTTTTTCCAAGTAAATAATTAATTATGTAATTTTTTTATTACAACTTTTAAAAACTATAAAAGCTCGTATGTCTGACCATCTTAACTTGGTCAAAACTTCATGAAATTTATTTTTTTTCTTTTTAATCCTATAGTATGTGAAGCATAGAATGTGATGCATGTTTTAGATTCAAAAAATTTGATACCATTTGAAAGCTATAGATGTTTTCAATCAACATATCAATTAGGACTTAAGTCATAATTCAAATAGAAAATGAATAATAATTAGTTATTAAATTCAAAGTAAAGCATAATTTATATTGGTGGAAAGCTGAGAATCTCCTTTAAAAACCATTTTTGTTTCATTAATTTTAGGTAAGAAAAAATTCATCAGCCACATGGTCCATCATATCACTTACATATCGCCACTTTTTGGCCCATCATGATCTTGCACATACCCATTGATTAAAGGAAGTGTGTACTCAAATGTTTAATGTGTTTGCATGAGTAGTGGTTGACCTGGTGCTTTCACTACATGTAAAGTGCCTTCAAAGTTTGTGGAAGCATGTTGAGGTGTGTTATGATAGATTTGGGTTCTAGTTATGGATTTGTGTTGGTTTCCTTCATTCATTTACACCATGGGAATATTTGGGTGTTGACATAATTTGAATTTTAATGTTAAAGGTTCATAGCTGACCCTGTAGAAGAGTTTCAAGGTTGAAGATGGTATAAATAAATGTTGAGATGTTGAGGGATATGGCTCATGTGAGGTTTCATGCAAAGTATAGAGTGTGAATTTGAGTAGATAAGTGAAAACTTTAAATTGTTGGGCATCTTAAAGGTGTCTGCAATCATCCAAAAAAGTCTATGAAAGTGTTGGAGCATTTTTGGTGGATTCTCTATTGCATTGAGAAGTTGTTCTTTGTGAAATTCCTTAGAATGGTTGGAGCATAAATTCTCTGGTGATGATAAAATGATGTGTACCTATCACTGAAGCTACCTTTTGAAGCCCAAACAAGGACTCATTCACCCTTGGGAAATGGGTCCTAGAATGCTTTTCCGAAAGGATCTAAATCAAAACTTGAAGCTTGCACACTATAAAAAATTTCTTCCCTAGTATCCCTTAGAGGGACTAATTTTCCCTATGGTGAATGGGTCTTGATAGGCTTTGCTAGAAAAATTAGAATCCAAATTTGATTCTCAAGACTTGAAATTCCTTCCTATAACTTGAGATTCCCTCTTTTGGATCTAGATCTATTGAAAAACTTGCAAAACAAATTTTGGTGTTTGTTGATGGATAGGGGTTTTCCTAGGTCAAACCACATTTTGGTAGTTAAACCTTGATGATAAAATGAAAATATGAAACATGAAATGTGTGTGATCCTAACCTTAAGTGTTTCTAAGATTAGTATTGGCAATGCATATAAACCCTACTCAAATGCATTAGAATAGGATCCTAAAATGAACATGAACAAAGATGAAGACCTACTTTAGGAGATCCCAAACCCCCTTAATAAGTCATGGATATGATTATACCTCTGTTTAGGCTAAAATAATATAGAATCACTTAGGAAACAAGTCATTAGGCTTGGTCGAATGGCTAGGCGCACTTACCAAAACCCAGAATCCATCATGGTTATCTATAGACATCTACCATCACTTATTGAATAATGCTTGATCTTTGATGGAAAAATGCACTTGAAGACCTACAAAAGTAACTCTTCTTGTTTCTCCAATATTCAAACATTCTTTCTCCTTTCTTTGAACTTGAACTCATAACCTTGAATGCTTGAATGTTTTTCTCTAGATTTTAGAATGAAAATTGATGAAATAAACTTATATTTATACTTCTCTTATCCTTAATTCCTGAAATTCAAATAACACAAGCTGAAATTGAATTATAGATTTGAAATCCTTATAATCCTACCAATAACATATTTTAAAGAGGGTTCCTAGCTCTAAGCCAGGACCCATTCGCCATAGGGTGAATGGTTCTTAGGCTAGTCACCTAGGACACATCACACTTGACATTGATTTTTGTGCCATTTCAAGGTCTTGGGCCTAGGTGAGGACCCATTTTCCCTAGGGCGAATGGGTCCTAGGTCACTTACCTAGGGTACTCACCCACATAAATTGAATTTTATATATTGAAATTTATTAATGTTAGGTTTTATCCCTTGGATTTAAAATTAAGGGGCCAATTAAGGAACTATTAAGTCCATTTTGATTGAAGGGCCCAAAACTTAGTGTAAAGATGTAAAACACATTACAACACTAAATTAAGGCATAACTTATCTTATTTTATTGATTATTCCCAAACTAATTGAGAAAAAAGGGATACTTTTTCCATCACTACATTTAGGCTCTAGTTCAATGGTCATATGATACTACGTGAATATGCAATATAAAGTAATTATAACAATAACTTTATAAAAAGGATACTCATGTGAATTCATTAGGGCGAATGAATACCTCACCATAGCTATCTATAAATCCACAATGTTAGGAACCACATCTTGCATCATAGATTCATTAGTTACTCAAAATCCTCTTATTGAACTTCTAATAAGAATTAAATTTGAGGGTAGATGTATGCCCCCTGATTCTAATTACTTTATGGAGGTGGAATCAGGGTGAATACAAAACCACATCGAATTGCTTAAGTCTATTATAGGGTATTTCCAAGTACCATACCACATAGTGATAGATGGGTAATGAGACCGAGATTAGAATTATGATTCCAATGCAAAAAATGACATCAAAAATAGAGTCCTCTAGCCTCCATTATGCTAACGTAAATAAAATTCCCTAAAAATTAAATAAGCTATATTTACTAGTATATGAAAATGACACTTTTTACTATTCATTTTACATTTACCTTTTTGTGAATTGCCTTGGTTCAAAGTGATCTAGGATGTCAAGTAGACGACCCTACAAGCTTCCTAGATTAGACATGGTGCATGATGAGGTGATACAAGGCACACTTTGCCATACAATTAGTTGATTCTTCTCTACTTTTTCTTCATTTTTATTCATTTACTATACATTTTTTATGCACTTTTAGTAATTTTTAGGACCTTAGAAAATATTGGTGCAAAGCATCCATCTTAGTTGCAAAGCATCCATTGTTGGCACAAAGTGTTCCACCTTGGTGCAATGTGTCCCACATTGGTACAAAGTGTCCCACTTTTCCTAAAGTGTCCAATACCCCTCATCCAAAAATGGCCAAAGTGACCTAGAAAAACTTTAGGGTTATTTAATTGATGAATATCTAATTTGCTTAATGTATATTATTATTTTAGGTTCCTCCTCAAGCCTGATAGCATCTTGAAGGGAGATAATTTGTTTCCTTCAAGAGTCCATTACATGGATTACAAGGGAGGAGATTAGCATTTTAGAGAATATAGGATTATTTTGGGTCTACTCTATACCACCTATGTAGTCCCATGATGTGATGCTTATGGCTTTATTAGAGAGATGGGATGCATATATCTCTACCTTCCATCTTCCTATAGGGGAGATGATTGTTACCCTTGAGGAAATCTATCTCATCCTATAGATACCTATCCAAGGTGAGATTGTTGACTCTAGAGAGGAGAGGTCATACATTGAGATGCGGGATGATATTGCATATTTTCTAGAGTGGCCTTTCTCATGGTCATTAGTCAGTCCTCACATTGAGCTCAGATGGCTACGACATTCCTGAACACCATTACTGTAGTGTATCATGATTGTTATTGTAGTGCTCACACTAGTACTAGATGGATGAGGTGCACACCTAGATGGGGGATTGGTTCACATCATTGAAGACTTGGAGGAGCATAGGTCGTATATGCTTGGGGTCATAGTATGCTAGCTTACTTATATTATGATTTGGGATGATTTCTATACCTAGAGTTGGATATCATAGTACATTATATGCTCTTATAGGTATGGTGTTTCAAGCACATCACATGTACTAAATTGATTGGATTTCCTACCATAGCAGCCATGGGCTATCCATGAGCCTTCAGCTATTCACTAAAGCGGGCATGGTAGGAGCAAGATTTGCTTCACTAATGGATTAGACTTGACAGATTAGAGGAGGGTAACATCACCTAGAGACCATATCTTAGGATACCATAGTGGACAAATGATAGACATGAGCTAGTTAGGAAGTAGTAGGATAAATTCCTTTTGGGAGACATAATTACATAGTGAGGCCATTCTATTATGATCATGCAATGCATGCACCAATTTAGACATGTTCTGATACTGCCACAAGGTTGACCTAGATACCTACAATCAACATAGAGTGCACCTAGACCTGGGGACACTCGTCTTACAATTGAGGACGTATTCATTAATGGTTAGAGGATGATGACTATGACATGCCCCCAGTCTCTGATGTAGACAATGTGGGTACTACTAGAACCTATGACTAGTGGTGGATTGGAGCATGACCGACCCTTGTCTTCCCCATACACTACCCTACAGGAATGTTGGACCTCTTCTAGGTCACATAGAGGATAGGGATGATGAGTATGTTAATGGAGATATAGATGATGATGGAAACATTCCTAACATATTTCTAAATTCAGATGAGGATGAGGAGGATGATAGCACCCAGTTGATGAGTGATGGCACTGACACAATCGAGGAGGATCTAGTTTCCCCCTAGAGGAGATATACCTCTCCAACCAAGGTCACTAGAGCACATACATCAGCCAAATTAGATATTTTCACTCATGAGCATGGGGAGGCTAGCAATAGTGGGCCATCCATGCTTCCTACATAGAGGGTGACCATTTTTGTATATTTATACCCCAACTTGTGGATTGGGGATCTAGGTGATGATTTCATATTTACACTTTTGTTATGCTTGTTATCTTTATGTATATATATTGTGATGTTTACTAATACCATTTATTTTTTCCATCTTGTAGGATCGATGCGAGAGTGGCATGAACTCTATCACCATGTGACTATAGAGATGATGCCTTCCTTGTGCATGGATGATGATATACCCTCAGTACATGTTTCATTAGTGGAGACCTGATTGAGGACAACATATGAGAGCGTCTAGATGCGCTAGGCTATAAGAAAACCTTTTGCATTACAGTCAACATTGGATGAGCTCTAAGAGGTCCATCAAATAGCAGTTCCCTTCGATAAAGATCTCAAGGCTAGAGAGAGATTGGCTATAGGTAGAGAGGGATCTTGTCTTGAGGCACTCATATGGGATATGAGAGGAGAGGTGCGAGGCCTACTATGGGGTATGAGAAGGACATCACATACTACTGTCTCACAATGGATGCCAGGAGTCTCCAGGAAAGGTACATTCTTTTAAATAATTATATATCATTGTGTACCATTCACTAGAGTTTTCAAAATAGGTTAATAAGAATTCTTTCCTTTTGTCATCGATTGATGGTTTATGGATCATTAGAACTGTGAATGTGAAATTGATAAAAGGATCCTTAGGAGATACAAAGGAAGCCACACTTACCATTGCATCTCATGCCAATTATCCTTTTGTGGTACGTTATCAATTGTATATGATTGAAATTTTCTAATAATTTCATATTGATATATTGATATCAAATGAGCTTATCATGCTTTTCTTGATATGAACCATTAATTTGTTTGATGAATAATAAGGAAACACCAAATATAAAAATGTAATGAAATCCTAGGGCTAATGTTGCACGTATACCAACAACTAAAGCTTCATACTTTGTGGTGTTATTTGTACATAGGAATTTTAGTTAGAAGGATAAGGGAATAGACTTACTAGAAGGAGGGATTAGTATAACCCTAAACCTAGAGATAGTTTGACACTTAGAATCATCAAAATACAATTCCAATGTTTCTTTTTCTTTCCAAATCACTAGCACATTCTCAATGCTAAGGGAGAAGGAGCATCAGCTAATTGGTCAGTCAAAGCTTGTCCTTTAATTACCCTTTTAGAGACAAATTCAAGATAACCCACTTAGCGAGACATCATAATACTTATTTTTAGCAAAAATATGTTTTAAAGGGTTAAATTTTGTCATGACATGAATCTTCGCATTCAAAAAATAATGTCTCAATATACTAGTAGTGAAAATGAGAGCCAAACATTGTTTCTCCATCATTTTATATCTTGCTTCATAATCAATCAAGGTTCGGCTAATGTAATAAAATGAATGTTCTCTACCATTGTCATCTTGTTGAGCCAACAATGCTATAAGAGCATGTGTTGTTGCTACTGTATAAAGAATAAACAAATTTTTTTTTCATAGTGGGTTGTAAAATAGGTTGAGTAGCGAGATAATCTTTCAAACTATCAAAATCATGTTTACAATGTTCATTTCATTTAAATTTAACATCTTTTTTAAGGAGTTGAGTAAAAGGGAATGTTTGATTAGCTAAGGATGCCACAAAATAATGAATAGCTTGAGTTCTTACTTGTAAAGTATGCAATTGAGAAATGCCTTTGGGAGGTGGCATGTTGATAATAGCATCAATTTTCTTCGTATCTACCTCAATACCTCTTTGAGATACTATAAAACCCAAAAAAAATTAACTATCTACAACAAAGTCACTTTTTCTGATTCAGTCTCATGTTATATTTTCTCATTCTTTCAAAAAGCTTTCGAAGAATGTTAACATTGTCTTATTGAGTTAACAATTTGGCTAAAATATCATCAACATAATCTTCCAAAATCTTGTGTATGTAGTCATGAAATATCAATGTAATATCTCTTTGATATGTTGCGCCTATGTTTTTTAATCCAAAAGGCATAACCACCCAACAAAATATTCCCCAAGCTATAGTAAATGTTGTCTTGTATTGATCTTTATGATTGATAAAGATTTGATTATGTCCAAATAATCCATCCATGAATGACAACAAAGCATGTCATGTAGTTCAATCTACTATCATGTCAATATTAGGAAGGGGAAAATCATCTTTTAAATATGCTTCATTCAAATCTTAAAAATTTGTACACTTCCTAATATGATTATCAAGTTTTGCAATTGCAACAATGTTTGAAATCCAAGGAGAATAGTCAATAGGTTTTATAAATCTAGCCTCAAGAAGTTTTTAAATCTCAACCTTAACCAATAGAGCTATCTTATTATTCATCTTTTGTATCTTTTGTCTTACTAGTTGAAACATAGGGAAATAGGTTCACCATAATGGAATGATGAAAACCAAAATAATTCTCCTAATTCTCACTAGTTTCTTTCAAATTATGAGAGGTAAGATCCATAAATAACAATTTGAAAAAAAATGGTCTAACTATTATAACAACAAAAAGGAAGGTTTTCAGATGTCAAAATGATGTGTACCTTGTTGGAAAAGTGTTTTTTTAGAGGCTACAGAGGACACATTCGCCTAGTGGTGAATGGGTCCCTACTAGGGCTTTGGAAAATCAATTTTTGGGTTCTATCCTTTAGTGTCTACACTCCCAACCTACCAATTTTCAAGTCCTGATAGTTTGAAATGAGTTTTGTAGAGAAATTTTGATGATCTTGCAATACAGATGACAACTTTTGCAACTTTATAAAAATGCTCTTCAAGATCTTCAATCTTCCTTCAACCTATAAAATCTACAATCACCCATGAAAGGAGAAGAAATTGTTGATGCTAGGGGATAGGGGTTTTCCTTTTTCAAACCCCTTGTTGGTAATTAAACCTTAAATTGAAAGAAAGCATGAAATGAAAGGAATGATGAATGCCAAGTCTATGTAACAACTCACCAAACCTTTAATGGAAACCTTAGAATGTAAATTTTCAAGTTAGCATGTAGTGGCCTTCATGAATGAGATTCTTGATCATAAAATTGATTGAAGATATGTCTTCAAATGCTTGAATGAATCTTGAATACTACATCATCATGTTGGCTCCTTTAGAATGTATTTCTTTGATATGATGAAAGCTATTTGATTGCTGCAATATAAATTTGATAATATTCCCTTGAATTCCTTTATGATGCTCTTGAAATTCTCTCTTTATCTCACAAACTTTCCTCAAGAATGCTTGCATAAAGATTCTAGGAGAAAGTAAGTGAAAAGACTGCTTATTTATACATAACTCAATATTAACTTTCAAAATTCAAACATCTCAGGTCGAAAATGCATCTAGCATTTTAATTTGGTGAAATACCACCCAAACACACCTTGAAATGGGTGTCCTATGTTAAGGAGAACCCATTTGCCACCTTGGGTGAATGGGTCCCAGTACACTCAATTGGGACCTATTTCAGGGGAGATGGATTATTATGATAAAAGGGAGTCCTAGGACCTATTGAGGACTCCTTCACCCATGGGTGAATGGGTCCAAGGTCATTACCCTAGGAATAAAACCTCATAAAATCAAGTACTAAGAAATATTATTAATTAATGTCAGGCTTAATCCGTAAGAATATGTATTTAATTGGGATTGCATTTGAACTTAGGAGGCCAATTATGGCATTATTATCTCTATTTTGATTAAGAGGGCCCAAAAGTTGATGTTAATGTGTAAAAAACATTACAAAATTAAACTAAGGCATCACTTAGGCTCCTTTAATTAATTATTCCCAAAAGAGTGAGAAAAAGTGATACTTTTTTCATCACTACATTTTTCCCCCACTTTAGTGAGAGGATGACCTTGCATCAAACTGACACTAAAGTAGACATTCAAGACTCTTATGTATACAAAAATGATATAGATACACAATAATACCACATTAAAGACAATTCCTCAACAATAATCTCAGTTGTTTGTCCTAAGTCTGATCAAGCCTTAACCATCATTAAACCATGCTCAGTCTAGGGCCATAGAACCTTCGTTTATTCTGCAGGGTGAGTCCAAACAAAAAAAAAAGTAAAAGAAAAATGTGCTCACTTTAGGGCCATAAAAATTTACATCATTTGTGTGGTGAGTATCCAAGAGAGGAAAAATCAAAAAAATATCACACTCTAAGAGGAAATCAAACCCATTGACACCACTAAGAAAAGGACGCATCACATAAATAAAGAACATTGCACCATGAAAGTTTTTGATCAAAATATTTGGATAGTGCATGCCCCCCATTTTAAAGTGGTTGCTTCACCATTCCTAGGAAAAATATTTTTAAAATAGACATATAAGGACATGAGAGCTTTCCTCAAAAAACAATATGCCACTTGTCATATATTTTTGAAAAAGCTACTTTATGGATAGGACAAGGGAGTTTCCCTCCAAAATCATAGTATGTCACATGTGAGTCCACTTAAGGCATGTCATCCACACCCCAAGCTTGATCTTATATATGCATGGAAGGCAATCAACTAGCCAAAAGAGACAATAAGAAAGTTTCATACAAAGACAAGGCTACCTCACCCCTTGCCCCCACTAAGTGCAGGTCAAGGATGAGTCAAGATGGATGATGATATGTTGCTCCTTGCAAAAAGGAAATATGATTTTCAATGAATGTAAAACATGTAACAATGAGAATTTTAAGAATCCTACAACTATTACATGACAAGGAGCAACAACAAATGTTATTTATTACAATGAGTGGAAAAAGTATCAACTTGATGCCTATCTAAGGAGATATTCCCCCATGTATCTATCAGTTCATGAAGCACCAAAATTAAAGTTGTCTTGGAAGAATGTTTTGTAAGAGTGTTGATGTTGAGTGAAGGAATTTTTTATGCTTTTTTTCTATTTGAAGGACAATAACCAAGACCACAAGTTGTGTCTTGTGTGTTAGTCTATAGATGGACATAGATACCTTGTTCTCTAGCACCACATCCTTTTCCACTATAACCAAGTTGCTTCATAAGTTCATAAACTTTTTCATAAATATTTTTCATTTCTTTTGGATTTGATGGTTTCTCATAATCAACTTTGTCAAAGTTTGTTGTGTAATTTTCTTCTTCTCTTAAAGTGGTTGAGGTGGATGCTTTCGAAGGTTCTTCTAAATTTTGTGTTGACATTACTACTTTTTATTTTCCTTTTTCATACTCTTTTGTTGTGATCTTGTATTCTTCCATGAATGTAGGTGTATGTAAATCTTGGAAACTCACAAATGTAAAACTCAAAAACTCACATACTAAAAATAGTATTCCAAAAATCATTGGACATTCCAAATAAGGAAAATGATACATATATATTAAATAAAATATCTATAAATTCTCTAAGGAAAGTTACAATAGTGAATTACAATCACATACACCAATAGGGTGTTACATTACATCTATTTCATTGTTACAAGAATAAGTTTTTCATTAGTAATTACATCCATGAAGATAATTTTACATTTATAGATTGGCTAAGCAAGCCATACAAGAATAATACAAGAAGTATATCCATATAGTAAAAGAATTTTCATCCTCAACTACCATGAATCTACTGGTCTTCTGCAAGTCAAGGCCAAGAGTGAGGTTAAAGCACCTTTTCTACCCAACCATGATGTACTGAACTTCCCCAAGTTTCTTCCTAATATGAAGAAAGCACTAACCCTGCATGAGGAGCCTAGCAACCTTGAATGGTATAAGTAGGATGGAATCTCTCGATGTGTGCCTCGTGCCTATATACAATTCCTAAACTAGAATAACATAATACTCGAATACATGATGTGGTAGAGACATATATAATATAAATTCTAGGCTTTTCAAACCATCTATTTCACTGGTATAGTAGCTTGGACAAGCAATAATAATAAAATGGTAATTTATAAAAGGTAAATTACCTTCTCTAGGAGCCCACATTCAACATCTTGTCCTAGAAGTAATCCCATAGAAAGAATAAATAATACATAGCATCTCACAAGTTTGTATAAGATTCAAGCAATCACTAATTCTAGCATTCTTTCAAAAACACATATAACTCCAAAGTTTATTATTTTGGTTTACATGTCCATCTATAAGAAGGTATAATAATTTGCTTGCATTAAATTATGCATCCATTAGTTTACTTAACTCATTTAGTTTGCCAAATTTCTAAGTGAAAAATTGCAAGTATATGAATGAATAAGTCCTATTTGTGCACAAAAATTCTATTAACTCATTTGTATAAATATTTTTCAAAATTAAATACAAATTTACATTTTTGTATTCAAGAGGAGAACTTCTAAAATAGATATGAATATATTCATATTCAATTCAAAAAATAAATCATATATATTTAGAAACACATCATCTCACAAGTAGAAATAATTACATTTTCAAAAATATCTTTTTAAATAGTAGTAATTTCATATTTAGAAATATATCATTTAACAGCAGAAGTAATTACATATATAAATACACACACACACACACATTTGCAGCGCATCTTCTGTGAAAGAAACACATACATTTGTTATACCCAGTAAAGCAAGTTAAGACTAATGATTAATAAAGATTCAACTTTTATTGAGAAAATGTGAGCAGGGCGGATAAGGCCAAAGGCCCCCCCATAGGGGAGCACTGCCTGTGGAGGGTAGTGCCCTCTCCATAGGTTGCTACTTGTGGAGGGAAATTCCCTCTCCATAGGCCATGGCCTGTGGAGGGGCTACTACCTTCCACAACAACCTTCCCATGTCTAGTTGTGGTTGCAATAAAATGCCTTAAACAATTTCTCTCATAAAAGACTTCCATTCATTGTAAATAAACAATGATTCATCATTGATTAGAATACTTGATATTTTATATTCTTTTCAAATTTATTTAATAATAGTATTATAAATGTATATATAGTATATGGTGCAATATAATATATATATATATATATAATATTATAATATCTGTTGCTGGTAAATATAACCATTCAATGAAAATATAAAAGAAATCTAAAATGTAATTTTTGTTTTTTGTATAGAATACATGTAGCAATAAGATAATATAATATATAAATATATATAGATGTATATATATATATATTATAAATGAAATAAGAAAATATAGACTTGTACAACCTTGAATCCTAATTTTTATATAGAAAATTAAAATTTTAAACACCAAATGCATGATTACAACTGAGATAAATAATTGGGTTTCAATGAAGGAATTCAATCTATCACACAAAACAATCATTTATTCACACAATCGGAAATTGAATACATTGGAAAATGAATTAAAAACTTGGTAAACACTTTCTGTTTGGCTCACTCTTGTTCTCCTTCTCTCTCAACTTTTCTTCTTCTACTTTTCTCAAATTTCCTACTCTACTTCAGTTATTGCTTTTGAAAAATGAAAGATAGAGAAAAATGAATCTTTGTGTTGAAAGAATAAGAGTTTATTATCTTTTTATTATTTTCTCTCTTTTTCCCATCTTTGTTTTTCTTTGTTTTTTTTTTCCAAATTTAACTTCTTTTCTTCATTTTTTCTACTTTTCTAATTTTTTCTATTTCACTGATTTGTTTTCAAAAATATTTCTTTCTTTTCCATGTTTTCTTTCAAATTTATTCAATAAATCTAATTTTGAAAAGAAAAAATGATTGATTTTCCATGCAACACAATTATCCACAAAATAATAAATAAATATCATTTAATATTCAAATGAAATCAATTATTTAAATAAAATATAACTATTTCTTTTATTTCTATGTACTTTTAATTTACTACCAATTAATTTAAATAACTAACCATAAAGTATGAAACATTAAAAAATGATTAACTAAATAAAATTCTAAATGCAGCTATATGTTTATTGTTTGTCTTTGTGTGAGAGAAACAATTCCATACTAACCCTACTAGGTAGCTAGCCTCCTCTACCTTAACCACACCCTTGGTCTTTGACAACCTACAACTCATGAAAACTCAAGCACCCATTAATAGATTAGTGTCCAAAAATAAATGGAAGCAATATAATTCATTATTCCAAAATAACATCTCTTTATTGCATCATTTTGAAATAAAATCATATTTATCACATTTAATCTTTTCTAAAATAGAACAAAGAATTCACTTATTTCATATTTCAAATAACATAACATTTATTCTACCATACACAATTACATTCTAATAACTTCATGACTTCTTCAATATTCTTTTCTTTGTCTTTCTCTTGCATGAGGTCCACTCGAATAGTTGGTGTCAATGTTTTCAAAGGATTTTCCCTTTCTTTCTCAGTATGCAAACAACTCTCAAGTTCAGGATCAACCTTGATTGTGTAAACTTTGTTGTTGTAGACATACTTCATTTTGTGATGAAGATTTGATGTCACCACTTCCATTTCATGAATCCATGGTTTCCCCAAGAGGAGATTAGAAGATAGATCATGTGGCATAACATGGACTGGAGTTTTTAATGTTACCATTCCAACTTTTATAGGTAATGTAATAACTCTAAGCAGTTGCTTTCTGATATTATCAAACACTTGGATGGAAAGGAATTAGGAACAATGTTACTCCTTTCCATATCAATCTTAGGAAAAAGTTTCACACTACACACATTAAGGGTTGAGCCATTATCAACCAAGGTTATTTTTATTCCAATTCTATTAATAACAACTATTATCATGAAAGCTTTATTTTGTTTTTGAACTGCCAAGGAGGGCAATTCATCTTCACAGTCTAAGTTTATTGGAGGTGTAGCTTGAACTTGGTTTGCCACATCATTTGGTTGCACACTAGGAGGGACCACAACTTGTTGTAAGGCATTTTGAAGCATGTTATGGTAACTTGGTGAGGCTTGAATAAGGTCCCATAAAGATATCTTAATAGTATTATTTTTAAGTTGTTCAACAAGATCATATCCCTTTCCACTTTCTAAAGGAAATCAAGGAGCACTAGGCAAGATAGGGTTAGGCAATGGGAGGGATGATTGATTGTTTTTTCTTGGTTGCAGATTGTTCCTAATGTTATATGTATTAGCAACAATATCGTAACTCATTTTCTATGAAACATTATCAATATCAGGTTTCCTTTTAGGTGATTCTAAGATAAGCATGGGTTTTTTTGAACTTGTGGTTGATGTGAGGGTGGATGAATGTAAGTTTAGGCTTAGAAGGTCCAATAATTAGAGGACTTGTAGGAGTTCTAATGGTGATAACATCAAGAA
Organism: Sequoia sempervirens; assembly: GCA_007258455.2. Taxonomy (NCBI): domain Eukaryota; kingdom Viridiplantae; phylum Streptophyta; class Pinopsida; order Cupressales; family Cupressaceae; genus Sequoia; species Sequoia sempervirens. Next base: position 32,946,579 of record VDFB02049217.1, on the reverse strand, counting down.
ACTTAATCTTATCTTCATGTTCTCTTAGTGAAGGAGAGTCTAATGTCACTTCATCATCTTCATCTAAGGAAGCATCATTATTATTGTTTGAAAGACATGTAGAAATTCTATCATTCTCTTGCACCATGTGTATAAGAGTGAATTTGCACCCTAGGTACAATTCCCCTTTTTTCCTTTATACACTTTATAAAACCAAAGTTGGAGGCTTAAATTTACTTAAACCCATTGTTGGTGGTCCATGTGGAGCCTATTTTGTGTGTTGGTGGAGGCATTTCTATCGAGGATGCCCACATGGCATGCAAACATCTGTGTGGCACGCTTACGTCCTTGGAAAATACTTGTGACTGAGCCAATAGAGGCATTAGTCTTTCCATTGGTAGTGAAGTTGCAATGCCTCCTTTGGCCAATCAACCTGAATATGGCCATTTTCTTCATCATTCCTTCATATTCACTCTTTCAATTGGCATTCCAACTCTTCATCAAATCAAGCTCTCATACTTGCACTCTCACATGCCCACTTTCAGTCACTTCCAAGCATTCCAAGCATTCCATTATAGCAACATCACACTCCATCACTTTAGCAGAGCACATTTGTGGCCACGCCATTGCAATAGAGGCGGTATTTCCTCTCATTTCTCCCCTAAGTAGCCTTGAGCGCTCTTGGTGGAGGTGGTAAGCTTCTCTCTCCTCTCATCTATCACTTGGTTGAGTAGCATAGTACTATTTTGTAGTGCTTATTTTCTCTTTACTTTATTACTCCTTTATCTCATTTCTTTGGCTATCCATTGAGGTGGAAACACCTAAATGGGGGTCTAACTGAGGTAGACACCTATACATCCACCCAAAATTTTCCCTCTTGTTGTGTGTAGGTGTGCGAGCTCTTGGAGAATTAGCTGGTGAATGAGTTCATTGGTGAGATTCTCCTCATTTTTGTCACTCTCGCCTATTTACTTTATAACATTAGAGAATACTTAATATATTTAGTTATATCATTCTGGCCCTTTAGTTAAATAGCTAGGATGTTTGTCATTTTGGTGTGTTCAACCTTGTCTCAATTGTTGTCTGACTATATGAACTACAACCCTCTTTTGAGACGCTAGTGCACCGCACTTTCATCTAGAGTCCACGCTGATGTACTTGGGCAAAGAGCTCTCTAAGGTGTAGAGTTGGACCTAAAAGTACATCACGCTATCATCTAGTGTCCGTGCTGATTTCCTTGGGTAGAGAGCTCTCTAAGGTGTAGAGTTGGAACTAAAAACTGACTCGCCTAGCCTTGCATTGAAACTCAGGATTGCAAAGTGATTGTAGGACCTAAAAATCCTCATCATTCTCATCCTCATACCCTAAACATTGCACTTAGCTAAGGTAAGTTAGGGTATATTCTCAAATCTTGACCCTTCATGACCTAGTGTCTTACATGCAGTGGTCCCCCTCTCTTACATTTTTGGTGAACCCAATGTGAACCAATGTCTGTTCATCTATCGATGTTGAAGCTTCCCTCGATTGCTTCATGATTGTTGTGTTCTTAAGCATTGTGAAGGTTTATGAGCATCATAATCCAGTCCGCAACTTCTAGGAATATCATGAGGAGAAGTGTACAACACTTTCTGATGGATAGAATGAAGGTCTCGCTTGGTCTGTCTACAAGTCTCTTCTCTGGTCCCACCATTAGTTTGGCTACATAGGAGAAATTATCGAGGAATGAGATGGGGTTCACTAATGAAACTGATCACTTTCCCACTCCTCTTGTGTCTCAAACTTTATCATTGGTGGATGAGCATGAGGCCATTCAAATCCCTATTGAATATGTGTCTACCCTTACAAAGGGGTTGGGCAACCTTTAAAACCATTTGGAAAGAAATCTGAAGATGGCTAGAGCCACTCAGGTTGTCAGTGAATTAAGACATATGATGAATAAAGATCGAACAAGTGTGGAGCTTCTAAGTAGTCTCTTTGGTATTGCCAAAGTGAGCAATCCTTCGAGAAAGTCTAGCTTTGTATAAGGAGTCACCTTTGAAGAATGTGAGAGACAACTAGGGGTATCCATGCCTCCCACTTCTGTTTACATGGTTGATGCGGTTCCTTCCATCCCTGAATAATTGAAAACTATCAAGGTGAATAAGGTCCCACTGGGATCTAGCTTTACCCCTTCTTTTACCTTCGGTGGTGGAGGTTGTGGCATAATAGGTGGTGGGGGATTTGGTATTGGTAGTGAATTCAGTAGCAGAGGTGGTGCTAGTAGAGGTAGTTTTGGTGGTGGCCCTACTAGTGGCAGTGGCTTTGGTAGTGGCTCTGGAAGAAGTCACACTGGTCACGGTTCTGGAGGCAAAATTGGCAGTGGCTCTAGAGGAGGTTCCTCTAGCCCTTTATCTCCTAATGACGATATTCTAAATTCTCTACTTCAAAATATGGGTAAGATGTTGAGTCAGTTAGCGAGCCTTTCCCAAGCCTTTGCCCAACCTATTTTCCAGCCTTTCTTCTAACACAACCCATTATCAGTTTCCATCTTGAATACTCCCTTCCCTCAGGAAATGGAGATTCCTAAATTTGAGAAGTTTGGTGGTAAGGGAGATCCACAAACCCATGTGTCTTCCTTTAACACCATCTGCACTGACTTCTATCATGATGCCTTGATGGCTAAACTATTTCCCTAATCTCTCAAGGACACAACACTCCAATGGCACTATTCCTTGCCTGATAATTCTATATTCTCATTTGACCAAATTGTTAATAAATTCCTTAGATAGTTCCAAGAAAACATCACGCCAAAGATGACCTTTTCAGATCTCATCTGATGTAAGCAAGGAGACAATGAGAAGATCACTAATTTCATAGTGTGTTATCAAGCACTTATTTCACAAATCTCATAGCAGCTGCCTAATTCGGATGTACAAAAGGTGTTCATAGGGAACTTACAAAGGCCTTGGCAAGATAAGTTCACCCTTATGAAGTACCCTTCTTTCACGCATCTGTGTGTAGCTTTACGGGAGTACCAATAGATAGTTGCTCAGTTTGTGGGATATTCCTCATGCTCCTATTCTAAATGGAAATCCATCGTATCAATCTCTAGGAAAGGAAAATCCATTGCAAATGTAGTAGCCATTGTTGATGAAAACCGCCTAAAATGCAACCAAAAATTCACAAAGTTGTCTCAATCTTATACTTCTGTCTTGCAAAAGCTGTTAAAAGATAAGATCATGACTTTGTCGATTCCTAACCCTATTAGGGAACCCTATCCTAATTGGTATGATGGGAGTGCTTATTGTCAGTACCATCATGTTAATGGACATGATACCAAATGTTTCATGTAGTTTTTTCATGAAATACAAGACCACATTGAGGACAGTAGCATTCACCTCGATGGAAATAAATAGAACACTAACAAATCAGTGGCAAAAGAAAATAGTGAATTGAAAATATACATGGACCCATTTCCATAACACTCTACTAATATGATTATTGATCCCACTAATTTTGTTTCTCAGCCCAAGGCCTATGTGAATATGGTCACGGTAACTTCTACTATTCCACCCACACCCGGATCATTAGATATTACTTTTACAACACAATATCTACCCTTAAACAACAAATCTTCACATCTTTACATTCCCGCTCATGTCAATGGTAACATTATGAGGGGAGTCTTGATAAACCCCACAAGCCATGTGAACGTCAGTATCGAAGAATCATTAGTGTTGAACTCACTACAAAAAGAGAAGTATGGAGAAATAAAATCTACCATCCGTACCCACGATGGTATGAGTCTTAAACCTTATGGCTTGATCACTTTTCCTGTCTTGGTTGGACCTAGGACTGTTGATATAGTCATCAATGTCATCCCAGAGTCAAACCTATTCAAAGTGAAGCTAGGAATTCCTTGGCTAGCTTCCATGAAAGGGGCCACATCTATTATTCATAAGTGTTTAAAGTTGTCCCATGAGGGTGTCGTGCATGATACCGGATATCAGCCTTTGGTATCTCATGATGGATATTCACTAGATCACTTTTGTCCCTCCCCAATTGGTCTACTTCCTCTAAGAATGGACCTACTTTAGAAGAACTATGTGAAGTACAAAACTGGGGTAATAGAAAAATTAGTCACCTCCTCTTCTCAAGAAGAGAAGAAGGAGCTCATGCTTATGACTACTCCTTCTCTAAGGGAGAAAGATAATTCCATGCCAACCCCTTCTCTTTTCTGAAAAGGAAAAGAGAAGGTTGTACTGTTAGTCCCCTCATCCCTGAAGAAAGAGGAGAAGCCTATGACGACTCCCTCTCCTTCTTGAAAAGGAAAAGAAAAAATGACCTTTTCTCAGACTGCCCTATCCTCTCCCCTTTCCTAGGAAGAGTATTCGATGAGCAAGCCCAGTGGCTATCCTTTGAGTCTGATGAATCCTCCTTGGTGTAGACCTAAGATTAGAATCGTGGACATTCCTAATGAATTTCCCAAACCATGGTACTACTTATACGATAGAAAGAAAGGTTCTCACAGAGAATTTGATCCGTGGCCTCCTACTACTCCTGCTCCCAAGGCAATGAGCAGAAAGAGGTACATTACCAAGGCCCTTGAGTTGACTCTCCCTACTGCTCCTCAGCCTGATCCCCCTGCTCCCATACAAGAACCCATTCCTCCTCCTAAAATAGTTGTAGGGGACATTCCTATGGCCAAACAGGAACTTCCTATCCATTTGCAAGCTCTGGCTTCTAACTCCAAGAGTCATAGAAACTACCTTGTATGTGAGTGCAAGCATTGACAAAAGGCTCTCTTGGCTAAGTAGGATGCCTCACAATAGGAGGAAGGAGTGACTGCTCCTATTTTATGACCTCCTACAACATCTTCTTCCCCCCTTCCTTTTATTTCTCTTCAATCTGATCCACTCTTGGCTTCCATTGCGAGCACAAATGTGCCTAACCCTACACAGGTACAAGTGTTTATCACTCCTTTGATTGATCCACCTTTGTTGGTGTCTGTCGTAGATATCCAACCCTTCCTAAACCCTATGGATAAGGTTAACACTTCAGTCATATCTAGTGATTCTGCCCTCATCCTCCTTTGTGCCTCTAGATTCATCTATGGGGAGTTCATTTCCCTCAATGAAGAAAGAGGTGAAGGTTAGTCCTTTTGGCATCGAAGGACGTAAGAGGAATCTGATGGGGCTTGTGAAATTTTGAAGAATTTTAGCTCAATTTTAATGAGCCTAGCTTCCATTCTAAACCCTTGTCCTCAAGTGAGTAGCGTTTCAATTAAGAAAATGTGCCAATGTTATATTTTCATGTTGATCTATTTAGTCGATCATTAGTTTCTTAAGTGATCCTTTGAGCCATCTGACACATTTGCTTACCAACCCCTTTTCCTGAGCAACTCGTCATCATTTTCCCACTATGTCAAATATTTCCTAAAGTTGGGTTTTGAATTTTAACCCGGTGACTTAAGGATTAACTCATTAACCCTGCGGTTATGTCACCATTAGTTGGGAAGAGTCTTGTCCATTCAATGCTAATGTCATGTATTGTGTAGTTCTCAAGATTCAAAGATCAAGGATAAGATCCAAACTGTACCCCGCCAACCCGTGGGAGTTAAGTGCATGCTAGATAAATGCAACGAGGTTAGTGAGAAGCTAACACATGTCCCAAGTACAATGCGAGACCCACTCCCCACTACCAATCCCATGTCCTGACATCTTCAACGAGTGGTTGGGATCAGCTAGATGGAACGATCCTAACCATCCCCCACTGGCTCACTAAATGAAAGTGATCGATAGTTAAAACTAGTGAGATCAGTGAGATCTTGACACCTATCCCTCACTCACTCAGACTATGGAGCCAAAATACAATGACAATGCCATCCGACATGGATAGGAACGATTGGTTGGAAATATTTCAGCAAATCACTGTTGGAAATCATAGGGGGTCAAGCACAAGCTGGCCATTTGATCATCCATCAAGATAGAGGATCAACGGATCATATTCAAAGTTGGCAAGTGACACCTGATGATATTTTCTACTCTACATGACTAGCTTGCATTAATGGCTAACACTCTGTAGAGCGATCAAGTTGATCTCAACTTGTGTGGAGATGCAAATGTAGATAATCATGAAGAATAATCAATAGATTTCCATGAAAATGGGAATTAAACAATGTTAGTACATCTACTAATGGGATGCTAGAGTTATGCATGTGTGAGGAACACCAAGTGTGGATACCATTGTTTCACTCAATAAATATAGCAGAGGTGGTTATTATTTGAGTCATTATCACACAATAGTTAAATGTTTTCTGGTGTGAGCAATTATCAAGAGGGAAAGATGATTGAACTAGTGAGAAGGTCGATTCATCTAAATTCACAAGGTTCTAGTCCTGACTTGTAGGAAGCTGCTCCTACTATGGATGTAGGTACTTCTTCTAAGCCCATATTGCTGCCAAGTAGATGCAGTTGCTGATTGTAATTCTAGGGAGGTGCTACTGAAGAAGTGGGTGACAATGGAAAACATCCAATGTAATCTATGACATGGTCAAAGTGGAAATTGAGGTATGGGCATGGCTCCTACAAATGCCAACACTCTCCTATTAACCTTACGGGCACCTCCCTTGGAAATGATGATTTGATGATTGATTTTTCTTATGCTCGGTACTTGGCACTACTGAATGAGGGCTTTCCCTCAGATAACAAGGTGATCTTTGTGTTGCTGTTGGCAGTCAAAACCCCAAGTAGACATACTAGGAGCATATATGGAAAACAAAAAAGGAAGAGTAAGTTGAGGTTTCTTCTCTTCCTCTTGCAGTGACAAGAAGTGGTTGGGTATACCATGGACATGACTTTGGTCATGGTGGTGTGAGTGGTAAATGAATTTGTTGTTTTTGAAATCTTCTTTTTGCTAGTGTTTGTGAGTTTTGCAGTGGTGTCCTATTTTGTGTTTGTAGAATTTTTTTTGATGATTCAACATCGATCGTGTGCCTTCATAGCATTTTGGTTGCTTGGTTTTTGATGCTTGGGTGGTGACAAGAGAAGTTTTGGAAATACTTTGCATTCTCTTCCTCTGCGGTGGTTTTATTTTAGGCTTTCTCTTGTTGTACTGGCTCTTGCAATTTTAGCATGTGGGTTTTTTGAAATTCAAATCAAATTCAGCTAAAATTTTGATGAAATGATGATTTTACATTGTAACTACATTCAAGTTTGAAGCTTGTTGCTCCTTGTTAGTATAAAGGGAATTCAAGACTCGAATGTAGGTTATAAGATCAAATAGATTAGAAAAAAGAGAAAGGAAGAAGAAAAAGAAAAGAATAGATAGTAGAGAAGTATTAGGTTAGGTCTATGCCAGTCCATATGCGATTATGGCAATAGGAATGGAATAGCATGCCTATTTTGACCTATTTTGGATATATATACATATTATCTTAAATTGTTGTGAAAACTTGATCCATAAATATAAATGAAACTTTACCTATGATGCATTTTCTCTCCTTGTGTGGGTTTGAGTAAATCTTGAATGGAATTTTCAATAGCAATTTCATTTCGCTTTTGAAGTTCAACTCAAATATATCTCTCTTTTGTGCCTTGATTCAAGTAATCAATTAAATGCTCAAATAGAGTTATAGATTTACAATTATTTTCTTGGGATGTAATAAGAAGTTGTTCATTAGAGATTTTGAGTCTCATTATTTAAAGTTGTTATGTTGATAGTCCATTCCATTAGGATTCAAGATCATTTTTGTATTACTGGTATTGTCTATGACTCCATATAGCCTAATTCAATAAGGCACTAATTTGTTTCCTTAAGAGATTTTCCTAATGGGTTAATCAAATTATTCTAGGGTGGCTGACCTAGATTTTTAATTTGAATTTATTTAAAAAATATTTCAAAATATTTACACAAATCTTACATTCATTTGTCATATGTGAGGGCATTTACTGAGATGGTAGCAAGTTACTTAGAAACTAGACAATTTCATAGTAATCTTTGCATATTTACCTTTCAGTTGAAATGATCTATGAAAGAGATGTGTTCCATCAAGTGCAATTTAAGTGAACACCAATAGGAATACCCTCCTTGGTCCCACAGAGCCTAAAGTGCAAAAGATGTTAGTCTGTGGCTGGATCTTGTCAGTTGGACAACCATTTTGAGGAGTTTTGAATATAGGAAATAGCAATTCCTTAGAATTTCCTTTAGGTGGAATGGAAAAAAAAACACCAATAGAATGGCGACTCTATTGGGGATTGCACTCAGAAATTTAGTTCCCAATTGTCTTATCAATGAGTCATTCCAATCTTGAGAAAGTTCTCATTGAAGAGTTTGGAAATAGAGTCATACCATTTGCATTGACTCATAACATTTTTCATTCATAATTTGGTGGATCTGGACATCTTTGTTTAGATAATTGAAAAAGACCTTGAACCTGGAGAAGATTTATTGTAGCAAAGATTCAAGGATATGAGTGTGACTCCACTATTGAAGAAAACCCAAAACGAGATTTCAGTTTGAAAGAAATTCCATGCCTTTGAAATCTATTCCTCTATAAAGGAGGTGGTGACTCTATCCAAAGAACTAGTTAAATTGTGAAGAAGCTTTCAAAGATTCACATGATTTGCAATCAAGAAGAAGATTGATAGCTACTACAAGATTTCTAGGTATTCTTATCACTTTGAGATAAATGTTATTTTTTTTTAAGGAATCTTGTGAGAAATAAAATCAAGGCTTAGGAGCATAGATGATTCCCTACTAGATGGATTTGCATTCAGACATGGAATAATAATAATTCTTTCATACTTCTTGTACACGATTTTGTGATTATCCATGAAGTATGTCATTCTATTGAGCATTACCTTTTGAAGAATTTCTTTCCAAATAATCAAGTTAAAGTATGTAGGGTGAAGAGGCCATGTCATCCCCTCAAACAAATTTTGTTATTGAAAGGCATATTCCATTAGTCTTCAATGGTATTGAAGGTTTCCCTAGCCTAATTCCTAAGGATGTTAGGAAGCACTTGCCCAAATTCATAGAGAAAAGTTTTGAATCAGCCTATAAGCACCTGCAAATGTTCATGGATGCTATGGGGGATTTTGAGGTGAATTATGAAGATGTTGTCATGAAAATTTTTGTTTAAACTTTGAAGGATGATGCCAGAGATTGGTATTCATATTTACCAACAAGTTCCATAGCTTCATGGAGTCAATTTGTGATAATTTTTATGGAACAATTTGGTTAAAGGGTAAATCCAAGTGTGATAAGGAAATCCTTTATGGAGATCCATATAAATGAAGGGGAATTGGTCCCTTCTTTCAATTTTTGATTCGAAAAGGAAATCAGAGAAATCCCAGAAGATATAAGGCCAAACAATGTAGAATGTTTGGTGATATACTTAGGAGCATTTGATAAGAAGATGAGCTTCTTATTAAGAGATAAGGAACCCACAACTTTACACTAGGCCTATCATATTGCCACTGACATTGAGAACAATTTGAGATACTCAATAATGAGAGGACCGCCAATTGCTAGTAGTAGTTCTAGCACTACTCCCAATTTTGAACCAAGTAGATCAAAAGGTAAAAGGATTTGTCATGGAATTTATAGATGTTGTATCTACACTACTCCCAAGAAATGTAGAATACAAACATGTAGAGACTTCACATCATCCAAAGAGAGGGAAATCTGATATAATCCTCTCTATCAAGAAATTACATGAGATAAGGAGATTCCTAGGAGTCTTAGAACATGTGATCAAATGTGCATTAATTTGTTTTGTGAGGTATATATGTTAGGATCTAGCTAGTGGTCTAAGGATCTAAAATCTTGTAGCTTACACCAAGTAGTAGATTGGATCAATATTGTGGAAAGAATGGAACATGGTCATGTGCCTTCATATGATACTTATGAGGGTAATAGTTGTCATGTTACAAATGGTCAAGGGCTAGGGTCATCAAGTCAAGGAGAAGCATCAAAACCAGAACAAATGATTGTTGAATGTTGTCATTTAACTAACAATTTAGAAATAGATAAAGACAACAATGATGAAGATGAAAAGTTGGAATATGAGAGTAAAGAAGTGACTCCTGATTATCTTCCTTGGGATGTCATACACTATGATCCAACACAAGAAGTACAAGAGGTAACATCCCAAGTTGATGCAACTAGCATTCATCAAGCATCTATTAATCAAGGGAATGTACTTAATTCCAATGCCATGGTATGCATAAGAGGTCAAACTAATGGAATTGAAATTGAGGAATCTACCATTGAATATGACTCTTCATATGAAGTGGAGATGGAATCCCTTGCTTCTAGTAGGGGATATGTTAATAGCCTTATAGATGTGTGTTTCCTAGGCGTTGAGCAGTTCTCATCATGTGAATAATGTTTTGATTTCTGATCAATTGTTCTAGATATAAATGATGAGGAAAATTGTGAAATTGCTTCTCTATGTTCTTCAAATGATTGTACTAATTTTGAGTACACTGGTTCCCTGAATTTATTTTGTCCTAATTTGAAAGATGATGAGATACACCTAATTAATGCATGGAAAAATATTTTATTTGATGAAGATGTTTGGGATGATGAAGTTACAAATGACAGTCCTTATTGGGGTAGGATTAATCCTCTTTTTAAGGATATTACTAACAAAGATTAGGAAAATTCTATGAATGATGATCAAAATAATGTTGAGGTGGGTAGTTTTATCAACAAAGATGCTACTTCTGATTTTCCAAATGCTAAATTGTATGAGAGGTGTGGAGGTGTAGATACTAATGAGGAAACCATTAAGTATGATATCATTTGTAGATGTAATGAGGGAACCGTAGAGATGAATATGCTCGCATTGATTTCCCTATGGAGAAGAATTACATATCTAAAGGAACAACTGAAAAGTCAGATATTCATGATGTACAGGATGGTTGCAAAAATACTCCCACAACATTTCCTTATGTTGAGAAGATGGAATAACACTGTGACTCTATTGAGTATTCTAATATTTCAGTACCATCTCATTTAAGTGAAAAGCAATCAGAGACATTGGTTGTTGTGAGGATCATATGGGACAATATGAAGCTACAATGGATTTTTTGTAGATACTCCTTATCTAATGGATTTAATTATGGAACTTCTCTCTCCTCAAGGGGTTATAATTTATGGAGGGAAAGTTGATAATAGACCTGGTTATGCTTTCTTTCTTGAATTCAATGAGGAATGGTCTAGTCAAAGCTAGAGTATCTATGAGGCCTTCAAATTTGATGAACAAATGCTTAAGGATCATGTACTTCATAGTGATGTGGAATATGAAAGTTTCACCTTCTTGATTCAGTTTGAGGAACCTTTACTAGAAAGGGACAAAGCTAGCAATGTTGCTCTAGATGGTATAAGCAGTGTTGGTCAATGTAATACTAATGGTCTATTGTCACATGCTACTCATATGCACTCATTACAGGGAAAATAGGCTAAAGTTTTTGACAGGGGGAAATTTGTTCCTAAAATACTAGAGCCTGAAGGCTTTGCATTGCAAAATAATTTTTTGTACATTTTGTTGGTATTATAAATATGTTGGTCTAGTGTGTTTTCTTTCTATTGGTTCTACTTGCCTAGTATGGGTAAGTACTTTGGTTTTTGGTATTGTGATCTAGTCTACTTCAACTGGAGATTCTTTTATCACCATACCTACTTGGGGTATGCGTTCTTGAGCATGAGCCGCTGATGGAGCTTGTGAAATTTTGAAGAATTTTAGCTCAAGTTTCATGAGCCTAGCTTCCATTCTAAACCCTTGTCCCCTAGTGAGTAGCTTTTTAATTAAGAAAATGTTCCAATGTTATATTTTCATGTTGACCTATTTAGTTGGTCATCAGTTTCTTAAGTGATCCTTTGAGCCATCTAGCATGTTTGCTTACCGACCCCTTTTGCCTAAGCAACTAGTCATCGTTTTCCCACTCTGTCAAATCTTTCCTAAAGTTGGGTTTCAAATTTTAACCCAGTGACTTAATGATTAAGTCATTAACCCTATGGTTATGTCACCATCAGTTGGGCCAAGTCTTGTCCATTTAATGCTAATGTCATGTATTGTGCAGTTTTTAATATTGAGAGATCAAGGATAAGATCTGAGTTGTACCCCATCAGCCTGTGGGAGTTAAGTGTATGCTAGATAAATGCAGCAACATTAGTGAGAAGCTAACACATGTCCTAGTTATAGCATGAGACCCACTCCCCACTACCAATCACATGTCCTAGCATCTTCAACGAGAAATCGAGATCAGCCACTTACAATGATCCTCACCATCCCCTGCTAGCTCTCTGAATGAAAGTGATCGATGGTTAAAACTAGTGAGATCAGTGAGATCTCAACACCCATCCCTCACTTACTTAGACTGTGGAGCCCACATACAATGATGGTGTCATCCAACATGGATAGGAATGATTGGTTGGAAATATTTGAGTGAAGCACCACTGGAAATCATAGGGGGTCAAACAAGCTAGCTGTTCGAATATCCATGAAAAAAAAGGATCTACAAATCACATTCAAAGCTAGAAAGTGACATCTAATGGTCATTTATACTCTACACAACTAGATTGTATTAATGGCTAACACTTTACAGAGTGATTGAGTTGATCTCAACTCATGCAGAGATACAAATGCAGATAATCATGAAGAATAATCAAGAGATTTCCATGTAAATGGGAATTAAATGGCACTAGTACATCTACCAATGAGATGCCAGAGTTATGCATGTGTGAGGAACACCAAGTGTGGATACCATTGTTTCACCTGATAAATACAACAGAGGTTGTTGTTATTTGAGTCATTATCACTCAAAAGTTAAACATTTTCTGGTGTGAGCAGTTATCAAGAGAGAAAGATGAGTGAACCAGTGAGAAGGTCGATTCATCTAAATTCACAAGGGTTTGGTCTTGACTCATAGGAAGTTTCTCCTACTATGGAGGTGAGTACTTCTTCTAAGCCCAAATTGTTGCTAAGTAGATGCAGTCACTAACTGCAATTCCAAGGAGGTGTTGTTGAAGAAGTGGGTGACAAAGGAAAACATCTAGTGTAATCTCTAACATGGTCAAAGTAGAAAATGAGGTATGGGCATGGCTCCTACAGATGCCAACACTTTCCCATCAACCTTACAAGCACCTCCTCTAGCAATGGTGATTCAGAGATTGATTCTGTTTATTCTTGGTACTTGGCACTACTGAATGAGGGATTGCACTTAGATGAGGATGTGATCTATGTGTTGCCATTGGCAGTCAAAACCCCAACTAGACACACTAGGATTGTATTTGGAAAAGAAAAAAAGGAAGAGGAAGCTGAGGTTTCTTCTCATCCTCTTGTAGTGGCAAGAAGTGGTCGGGTATTCCATGGACATGACTTTGGTCATGGTGGTGTGAGTGGTAAATGAATTTACTATGTTTGAAATCTTCTTTTTGCTAGTGTTTATGAGTTTTGCTATGGTGGCCTTCTGTTTTGTGTTCATGGCAAATTTTTTGATGATTCAACATTGGTTGTTTTCCTTCATGGCATTTTGGTTGCCTAGTTTGTGATGCTCAGGTGGTGACAAGGGAATTTTTTGTGGCACTTTGCATTCTCTTCCTCGATGGTGGTTATATTTTAGGCTTTCTCTTGTTGTACTAGCTCTTGCAATTTCAACATGTGGGTTTTTTGAAATTCAAATCAAATTCAACTAAAATTTTGAAATGATGATTTTACATTGTAATTGCATTCGAGTCCAACGCTTGTTCCTCCTTGTTGGTATAAAAGGAATTCAAGACTCAAATGTAGGGGATTAGATCAAATAGATCAGAAAAAAGAGAGGAAGAAGAAAAAGAAAAGAATAGATAATAGAGAAGTATTAGGTTAGGTTTAGGCTAGTCCATATGCGATTATGGTGGTAGGAATGGAATAGCATGCCTATTTTGAGCTATTTTGGATAGATATACACATAGTATCTTAAATTGTTGTGCAAACTTGATCCATAAATATAAATGAAAGTTTATCTATGATGCATTTTCTCTCCTTATGTGGGTTTGAGTAAATATTGAATGGAATTGTCAATAACATTTTCATTTCACTTTTGAAGTTCAATTCAAATGTATCTCTCTATTTTGTGCCTTGATTCAAGTAATCAATTAAATGCTCAAATAGAGTTATAGATTTACAATTATTTACTTGGGATGAGATAAGAACTTGTGCATCAAATATTTTGAGTCTCATAATGCAAAGTTGTTATGTGGATAGTCCATTCCATTAGGATTGAATATCATTTCTATATTATTGGTATTGTGTATGACTTCATAGCCCAATTCAATAAGGCACTAATCTATTTCCTTGAGAGATTTTCCTAATGGGTTAATCAAATTATTCTAGGGTGGCCAACCTAGATTTATAATTTGAATTTATTTTAAAAAAATTTCAAAATATTTCACAAATCTTACATTCATTTGTCATATGTGAGGGCATTTACTGAGATGGTAGCCAGTTACTTAGAAACTAGCCAATTTCATAGTAAGCTTTGCATATTTACCTTTAAGTTGAAATGATCTATGAAAGAGATGTGTTCCATCAAGTACAATTTAAGTGAACACCAATAGGAATACCGTCCTTGGCCCCACAGATCCTAAAGTTTAGAAGATGTTAATTTGTGACTGGATCTTGTCAGTTGGCTAGTCATTTTCAGGAGTTTTGAATATAGGAAATTGAAATTCCTTAGAAGTTCCTTTAGGTGCATCAGAAAAAAAAGAACCAATAGAATCCACCTTCTTCGCAAGGTGGCCCCATGATGAATTGTTCTATCCTTGTGATAGAACTAGTCCCAACTTCCCTTGAGTTTGTAACTGCTCCTAGATCATTTGGTGATCCTAGTAGTATATCTTAGGCATAGCCTACACCATCCAATGAGAATAAGCATCATTCTCCCATGGGATTCATGTTTATTTCTATGGACGAAGTCCCAGCCTTGTCAATGATCTGTGCAAAATCGTTGACCTTGACTCCACAAGAGCTCGGTGGAGAAGACCTCGAGGAGGCCTCTTTCTTGGCCCTTTTTACAGGAGGACTAGACACCCCTTCTCTTAACATTCCACCCTTGTAGGTTCATCCTACTTCCCCTTATGAGGATCTAGATTGGGAAGTAGACAACCTCTTGGATGATCAGTGTTAGGAGGAGGCCCTCTTTTCTTGATCTTGTGTGTGTTCCCTTGTACTCATGCTATGTGTGCCTGGATGACCCTCATCACCCCTATTGGTGCTTGGATATAGGCATAGTTTTTGTGTTGTAAACCTTCTTCTATTTGTGCCATCATTCTTCCATGTTTATGATTGATTTTCAATAAATTGGGGATGATACAAAGCGTTGGGGACATTTAGGCTTTCCTTCCATGTTGACCCAATTTTTTATTTTTTACTTTGTCTTCCATGCATTCTTCCTGATCTAGTTGGGGATTGATGATCTTTTTCCTTGCATTTCAGTTACCTATTATATGATCTTGAATAGATCTGACCCCACTAAACCATATCCCCCTATGTCCTTTGTTTTCCCTTTATCTTTCTCTCTTCTCTACTTCAAGTGTCCCTCCTATGTGTGACAATGTTCTTTTACACTTGAATTTTTGGAAAAATAATTTGTTGCTGACAAATATTTTCTTGAAATTATTTACAACATATCTTCCTTAGGAATGCCTTCTCAACTTGGAACCCTAACAGAACATGTTTTCTTCATCATAGGTTCATAAAGAAAGGACTTGAAGACCTTCCTCTAAAGTGGGAACTACTTTGACTTCCCCTCACATGGAGGCATGACCTTCCTTTCAAATTCCTTGATGAATTGAACATCTTTCAAAGGGATTCCTTGATGATGAGTCACTCTAAGGTGAACAATCTCTTTTGAATTGTATGTCCCCTAAGCGAACCCCCTTTCTTCTTCACAGTGGGTTCCCTAGGGATCCTTTCTTCAAAAGCCCTTGTAGCGAATGGAATTTTTCACGTCTAACCTAGGGGCAACTTGACTAGGCCCATTTCATTCACCCTTTTGCGTCTAGCTTGGGGGTATCCTGACTAGACCTTATCTTTCATTTCCCTTGAGTGGACCCCTCTCCTTTTGAAGGGTTCTCGAGGGATCCCTTTGAAAGTTTCACAGTCTGTGTGACTGGCCGCTTTTAGACATGCTCTATCTGCGAGTAGAAATGTTGCCACTTTAGACATGTTCTATCTGCAGGTACAAATGTCATCACTTTAGACATGTTCTATCTATAGGTGGACATGCCATTGCTTTATAAAATTTCTATCTATGGGTAGACATGTTGCTGCTTTAGACATGTTCTATCTCTAGGTAGACATGTTGCCAGTTTAGGCACATTCTATTTGTAGGTAGATGTGTTGCTGCTTTAGACATGTTCTATCAATGGGTAGATGTGTCACCACTTCTTAACTCTATGGAGTTTGCTTCCTTGGGGCTTCCTCCATGTGAAAGATCTTGGGGGTTGCCTCCTTGTAGGTCTGTAGGCCTATAAGATGCTTTGTTCCACCTTCATAGTTCTAAGCAGCTATGAATTCCTTCACATCTCCTGCACCTTTGGGTTTACTAGACTAAGTACTGCTTCCTTGATGGTTTAGGTATACTTTTTTAACCCTACTCTCTTTCTTGATCTACTTTATCAATCACTCATTGGTACTCATGCTCGCTAAACTGTGGGGAAAATGTATAAGAGTGAATTTTCACCCTAGGCTCAATTCCCCTTTTTTCCTTTATACACTTAAGCCCACTGTTGGCGGTTCACGTGGAGCCTATTTTGTGTGTTGATGGAGGCATTTCTTTCAAGGACACTTGCATGATGTGTAGACTTCCACACAGTGTGCTTACATCCCTAGCAAATTCCTATGACTGAGCCAAGAGAGGCATTACTCTTCCCATTGGCAGCGAAGTTGTAACACCTCCTTCACCCAATCAACCTAAATATGGTTGTTTCTTCCTCATTCCTTCATATCCACTCTTTCAATTGGCATTCCAACTCTTCATCAGGTCAAGATCTCATACTTGCACTCTCACAAGCCCACTTTCATTCACTTCCAAGCATTCCAAGCATTCCATTGCAACAACATCACACTCCATCACTTCAATAGAGCATGTTTGGGACCAAACCATTGTACCAAAGGCTTGAGATCCTCTCATTTCTCCTGTAAGTAGCCTTGAGTGCTCTCGGTGGAGGTGGTAAGCTTCCCTCTCCTCTTTTCTATCACTTGGTTGAGTAGCATAGTACTATTTTGTAGTGCTTATTTTCTTGTTACTTTATTACTCCTTTATCTTGTTTCTCTGGTTGTCCATGGAGGTGGAAATATCTAAATGAGGGTCTAACTGAGGTAGACCCCTATATATCCACCCAACATTTTCCCTCTTGTTGTGTGTAGATGTACGAGCTCTGAGAGAATTAGCAGGCGAATGAGTTCATTAGTGAGATTCTTCTCATTTTCGTCAATCTTTCCTATTTACTTTATAACATTAGAGAATACTTAATCTATTTAGTTATATGATTCTAGCCCTTTAGTTAAATAGCTAGGTTGTTAGTCATTTTGGTGTGTTCAACCTTGTCTTGGTTGTTGTCCGACTATACAGACTACAACGCACTTTCAAGATACCAGTGTGCTGCACTATTATCCAGAGTCTACACTGATGTCCTCAGGCAAAGAGCTCTCTAAGGCACATATTTGGACCTAAAAATTGACTCACCTAGCCCCACATTGAAACTCGGGATTCCAAAGTGATTGTAGGACCTAAAAATCCTCATCATTCTCATCCTAATACCCTAAACATTGTACTTAGCTGAGGTAAGTTAGGGCAGCCTCTCGCATCTTGACCCTCTATGACCTGGGGTCTTGCACGTAGTGGTACCCCTCTCTTACACCATGATATCTTCCCTAGTATGAGAGTTTTTAGGAGAGCAACAAACTAGGTGTTCAAGAAATTCAAAGGTCGGTTCTTCTAAAATGACTTCATCACAAGTAAGGGAGTTATCAATGGTTGGATTTTCTTGCTTAGAAATGATTGGATTCTTTTGTTCAAATAGATATTTTCAAATGGTAAGAGCATTAGGAAAGGGAGGAACAATATTATCACAACTCTCAATAAGTGTATTTGTAGTGACAAAAAAAAGATCCCTTCTTCTCAATCATTTGGGGATAATCAATAAAATCAATAAATTAATGCCTTAATTTAATGTTGTAATGTCTTTTACACATTCACATTAAGTTTTGGGCCCTCTTAATTCAAATTAAGACCTTATAATGCCTTAATTAGCCTCCAAAATTCAAATCCAAGCCCAAATTAATGCATTTTTTGAGGGATTAAGCTCAACATTCATTAATGATAGTGCTTAACACATGATTTTTCAAGGTTTGAGTCCCATAATAGTTATCTGGTCTCACTATGTCTAGGACCCCTCTTTTGATGCAAACTTTCATTCCCCCAAAATTGGGTCCCATCCAAGTTGATTGGGACCCATTCGCTCAAGGTGGTGAATGGGTCTTCCTTGAATGGGACACCCTTTTTAAGGTGTACTTTGGTGGGATTTTAATCAATTTGAATTCTAGATATATTTTTGATTTGTGAATTTTGATTTTAGATTTTGGGGGTTAATCTTAAGTTTGGTATAAATATAAGGTTAATTCATCAAGTTTCATTCTTAGAGACCTAGAGAAGAAGAAATACATCAAGATATTCAAGAACCCAAGAAATCTTATGAGTTCAAATTCAAAGAAAGAAGAAAGAGTGACATTTGGAGCAACAAGAAGGATTGTTTTTCTGTAGGTCTTCAAGCTCATTTTTCCATCAAGGATCAACCATTATTGAAGAAGTGATTATAGGTGCCAATGGAGAATCATGATGGGGTCTAGGTTTGTGAAGTGCACTTAGCTATTTAGTCAAGACTAATGACTTTTCACCTTAGTGATTCCATCTCTTATGATAATGTTCTTTCAACCTTAGAAGAGGTATATGTAGATTTGTGACTTATTAAAGGGGTTTGTTATCTCCTAAGGAGGTTTTTGTCATTATTCATCATCATCTTTGAATCCCATTCTAACACATTTGGGTAGGTTTCATATGCATTGCAAATATTAATCTTAGACATAATTAAGGTTAGGATCACATAGTTTTTATGTTTCAAATTTCCATTTTATTATCAAGGTTTAATTACCAAAATAGGGTTTGAATTAGGCAAACCCCTATCCACCAACAAAATTCAAATATTGTTTAGTAGATTTTTAGCAAATTCAAATCCAAAAGTGAAAGTTTCAGATTGACCCAAGAGAGTATAGGTTTCAACCTTCAGATCCAACTTTAGAATTTTTCATTAGGACCTACTAGGACCCATTTTCTAGGTGGTGAATGAGTCCCAGTTTTAGGATAACAAAGACCCAATATTTGAAATTCTTAGGACATAAAATACAGGTTCAGAGCCTTCTAAAAAAGTATAGCAGGACCCATTTTCTAGGTGATGAATGAGTCCCTATTTGAGCTCAAAAAAACATTTTGGTGAAAGGTACACACAATTTTTTCCCTCTTAGATCTTCCTTTTATTGATTCAATTTATCAAGTTTTAGATTTGAAAGTTTGTATCTTTTATTATTCATAACTTGAATGAATATAAGGGAATTAGGAGCATCATATTTGGGGTTTTATCATCCCATTCTTGAGATTACCAAACCCTTATGTTTCATTTTGGTGAACCTGACCTTGTACATCAAAAATAATAAAATTAGGAGTTCTTTTTCATCCTAGGTTAGATCTTGCATCTCATTTACATTTAATTAGGATCTCATCTAGGGTTTTAGTTTGCATTTCATTTTAAGGGTTTTAGGTTTGTATCTTTTTCATTTTATAAAACTTAAAAAATAGAAAAAAATTAGTGTCCATCCATATTATTTTCATTGCATTTAATCATAACAACTTCCATTTGAAAATAAAAAATAAATTTGCATTTAAAAATTACACTTTTAGGTCCTTATTTTCTTGCATTTTTAGCTTGCATTGCACATTTCATTCATAGAAAATTTCAACTAAACTCTACTATAACTAACCAGGATTTGAAAAAAAAAAGAAAACACTTAAAATTTTGTAAATTTTCATTTCAAAATTCCTACATAGGACCCATTCACCACCTGGTGAATGAGTCTATGTTAGGCCTAGGATCTTGATTTTTTGTGCATCAATTTCACTATTTCTACAAAAAATTGGGTTGTCTTCACTTTTCTATTTCAATTTATAGACCTTTCCTAGGAACCATTCACCACCTAGTAAATGAGTCCCTATTAGGAGTAGAATTCTAATTTTTGGGGAATTGAATTATTTCTATCTTCATCTTGACTATTTCCAAATTTCTATTTTAGTTTGTAGATTTCCCATGTCATTCATTTCTACATATTTTCATTCATTTGATAGATCAAGTGCATTGTGTGAAAAGTTTCATTTCATTTTCAATTTTGCATTCATTTGATATATTATTTTTTATTTTGTGATCATTAGAAAACAAAACACTTAATAAATTAAAAGAAAACAAGTGACATTCTTTGAGAAAGTATAGATATTGGATCATGTCCAATATCTTTTTCAAAGTTAGTTTAACCCTCAAGCCCTTTAGTAGTGATGAATCTAACATGTTAGATGATGCCCTTGAGGATTTCATCTCACAAGGTTCATCCACTAAGGTTTTCTCTTCCAAAACCAACCATAGGGACATTAATGCAATCACACCACAACTTGTCATTTAACCTCCCTCACAACAACCTCAAGTTTAGAATAAAAAAGTCCTTTTACTAGAACCACCTAAACATAATGTTTCACAACAAATAAATTGTAATATATTTGCTCACACATACAATACAAGGAACAATAGGCAACAAAAAACAACTCTTGTTTCGTTACCATTGCCTCAACCTGTATTGCCTAGTGCTCCACGTTTTCCTATGAATAGTGGAAAGGAGTATGACCTTGTTGAAAATATTAAGAATACACCTACTAAGATATCACTATGGGACCTTATTTAAGCTTCAACAAACTACCATAGTATGCTTCAAATATCCTTACAATAAGTTATGATTCCTTCTAATAAAAATTCACATGATGTGGTGACATTAGATCAAGGACTAAATGACATTAATCTAGATATTGTCTTTCATCAGAAAGAGCTACCTTCCTTGGAAGTTGAAAAAATACACGATGCATTTATGATTATTGTTGTTTTTAATAGAATTGGAATATAAAGAACTCTTGTAAACAATGGTTCAACCCTTCATGTGTGTAGCATGAACTTATTACCAAATCTTAAAATGGATAAGTGTGATATTCTTCTTGATTCTTTATCCATTCAAGGGTTTGCTAATATTGGAATAAAACTGCTTGGAGTTATTACATTACCTATCAGAGTTGGATTAGTCACACTACAAAATCTAGTCCATGTTATACCTTATGATCTATCTTACAATCTTCTCTTGGGAAGACCATGGATCCATGAGATTCAAGTTGTTCCATCAAACCTACATTGTGTCATGAAGTATGCTTATAACAATAAAGTTTACCATGGATCCTGAACTTGAAATTTGTTTGCATACTAAAACAAAAAATCAACAACCAAATGAAAAAAGAGAGGGATGAAGAAAACAACATGAACATTGAGGAAGTAACAAAATTATTGGATGATGATTTGGGTTCCTTAGAATTCACACAAACATTGATGGGAGAATATAAGGTTACAACAATAGCAATTGATAAGGAAAAAGAACCAATTGTTATGTCAACAAAAAATTCACAAGAAAACACACAAGCATCTACTTCATCCACTCTAGAAGAAGATACAAGTTACACAACAAATTTTGATGAGATATATTATCAACAACCACCAATTATGAAAGAAGTGGAACAACTTTATGAAAGAGGTTATGAGCTCTTGAAACAACTTTGTTATAGTGGGAAAGGATGTGGAAAGAAAGAGAAAGGAATTCATATCCCTATAGAGAATAGCACACAAGAAATGAAAAGGGTTCTTGGATACTACCCTTCTGAGATAATGTAGGCAACTAAAATACCTTCTCTTAACATCAATACTATCATGTGTAACTCCTCTAACACAACTCTCACTTTAAAGCATCTTGAATTGATTGATACAACATGTGAAGATCATGGGAGTATGTGGAAGATGATGAATCCTTGAAAGAAATGTTAGGAGTCTATGAAAAACCATGTATCTCTCATAAAAGGAATAAGGTAACTTGTTCTATGGTTAGTACTAAAAAGGTGGAGGAAGAAAAAGAAGTTGATGTTGTTGACAACATTAAAGACAGTGACATTCCATGACAAAACACACTTTGCTTGGGAGACATAGTCAACATACCTATGGATACAAATAATTAGGAGAGAGTAATTGAAATAGGAAAGTGCCTTGATGAAGATGAACAAGAATATCATGCAATGTTACTCCATGAATTTCATGAACTCTTTGCTTGGACCTATGTGGACATGCTAGTTATTGATGCTGAGATTGTGACACACAATATAGTCCTTGAAGAAAATGCTAAACCAATAAGATAGGAGATAATAAAGATGAATCCTAAAATAGCTTTGTTCATTAAGATTGAGATTGAAAAACTTCTTGAGGCTGGATTTATATGACCTATTGATTATTCACTTGGATCTCCAACATTGTAGCGGTGGCCAAACCTAATAATTGTATTAGGATGTGTATAGATTTTTGAGACTTGAACAAATAATCTTTATTAATTGACTCAACTATGGGCCATGCTCTATTATCATTCATGGATGGAATTTCTTGATATAATCAAATCTTTATTAATCCTCAAGATTAATACAAGACAAAATTCACTACTCCTTGGAGAACATTTTGTTGGGTTGTCATGCCTTTTGGATTAAAGAATGTAGGCACAACATATCAAAGAGCTATGACATTGATATTCCATGATTATATACACAAGATTTTGGAAGATTATGTGGATGATATCTTATCCAAATCTCTAACTCGACAAGATAATTTGTTGATATTCTTTGAAAGATATTTGAGATAATTATAAATTATATAATGCGATTAAATCCTAAAAAGTATGTCTTTGGTGTAGAAAGTGGAATTTTTTTGAGGTTTATAGTATCTCACAGAGGCATTGAGGTGGACACAATGAAAATTGTTGCTATTGTTAATATGCCATGTCCTAAGGAAATTTCTTAGTTGTATACTTTACAAGGATGAATTCAAGCCATCTATCATTTTGTAGCATCCTTGGCTAACGAGACATTCCCTTTTACTCAAATTATTAAGAAAGATGTCAAGTTTAAGTGGAATGAGGATTATAAATAGGCCTTTGAAAATTTGAAAGATTATCTTGCTACTCCACCTGTTTACAACTTGCTATGCAAAAAAAACCATTTATCATTTATACAGTAACCTTAGGCCATGCTCTTGTAGCATTGTTGGCTCAACAAGATGATAATGGTAAAGAGCATATAATTTATTACATTAGCTAGACATTAATTGATTATGAAACAATATACAAAAAAATGGAGAAAGAATGTTTGACTTTAGTTTTCGCTAGTAATAAATGGATACATTACTTGTTAAATGCAAAAGTTCATGTGATGAAAAGTTTTGATCCTTTAAAACATCTTTTCACTAAAACTGATCTTTTAGGATGCCTAGCTAAGTGGGTTGTGTTTTTAACAGAATCTAACCTTAACTTTTCTCTCAAAAGGAAATTAAAGGGAAAACCTTGATTGATCAATTAGCTGACACTCCTTCTCCTTTAGAATTACCTAATGTAGACTCATTTCCCGATTAGAATGTGTTAACCATTTGCAAAGAAAAAGAGACATGGGATTTATACTTTGACGGTTCTAGGTGTCAAACTAGCTCCGGTGTAGGGGTAATCCTACTCCCTCCTTTAGAAAAACCTATTCCCTTATCATTTTGATTAAATTTCCTATATACAAATAATACTATAGAATATGAAGCTTTAATTGTTGGAATACATGCATCATTAGCCTTGGGAGTTCAACACATTTCCATATTTGGTGACTCCTTATTGGTTGTTAAGAAAATCAGTGGATCATATCAAGCAAAGCATGAAAAGCTCATTTGATATAAAGACATCACAATGAAACTATTGGAAAATTTTGAATCATACACGATTGATAACATACCACATAAGGATAATCAACATGCAGATGCAATGGCGAGTGTAGCTTGCCTTCTATCTCTTGATGACCCCTTTAAAAATTTTACATTTACAATTCAAATGATTGCTAAACCTTCAATTGATAATGAAAAAAAAGATGTGTTCTTAATCAATCCTCATAACTCTAGCGAATGGTACTCAACGATATACAATTATTTGAAAGATGGTACCTTTCTTGAGCCTACAACTAAAAATATTAGAACTTGTCTTCATAAACATGCATCTAAGTACATAATCTTGGCAGATGTCTTATATCACAAATCATTTAATGTTTTTTACTTAGATTCCTCAAACAATATGAAATCTGTATAGCACTTGAACAAGTTCATGTAGGTGCTTGTGGGGGGCATCTTGGAGGAAGATTGTTAGTTCAAAACTTAATTCACATTGGATATTATTGGAGACATATGGAACAAGACTATTTTACCTATGTAAAGAAATGTCATAAATGTCAGGAGCATCATAATTTGATTTATTCTCTTTCTTCTAAGCTTCATGCCCAATTTCCTATTTGGTCAATTTCAGTTTGGGGTTTAGATCTCATTGGAAACATATCACCTCCCTCTTCTGCTGGACATACATTTATAATAACTCCTATAGATTATTTTAAAAATTTGGTAGAGGTTATTTCCCTTCATTCAAGGGCATTTGATGCAATATGTCATTTAATATTGGAATACATTATTGATCGCTTTGGTCTTCCCTCTATGTTTATTTTTGATAATGGAACTCCATTTAAGAACAAATATGTAAAGAAGTTTCTAGAAACTTTTCATATTCAACATTTCTTTTCAATGCCATATGACCCACAATCAAATGGTCACACAAAATCAACAAATAAAACTCTCAAACAGATCTTGTGCAAAACAATAAGTAAACATAATAAATATTTTTATACTCAACTAACATATGACCCTATGGGCCTATCAAACAAGTATCAGAACATCTATTGGAAACACTCCTTATAAGCTAGTGTATGGTGTGGAAGAGATAATACCCTTAGAGTTAGAGATTCCTTCATTGTGAATTGCTCTTAAGGGGCTCATTGATGACACTACCTATAAGGAACAATGGTTACATCAGCTTGAAATGCTTGATGAAATTCATATCAATGCCCTCAAGCACCTTCAAGCTTACCAAAAATGAATGCAACATAGTTATAGTGATCACATTATCCCTCACAAATTCAACAAAGGTGACCTAGCATTATATGAAAATAAACATAATGTAAATTCTCTTCCAAACAAAAAAGGAAAGTTTAGCTGTAATTGGTTAGGACCTTACATGATTGAGGAAAACTATGGGTTTGGAGCTTATACACTAATGAATTAGTGTGTTAAAGTAGTGTTGTTAGATAGGGTAGAGAGTATTCTATATTATCTCACATTGCTTCATTCTTTGACAAATAATATTTGTGTTTGTTAGAATCTAAAGTGATTATTTCAAATATGTTTGAAGTTATTACTTTAGTGACAATGCTATTCAAAAGGAAATCTTATATGTTATATTAATTTAGATCATTATATGCATTTAAGATTAGTAAATCATAGGTGCATTTAGATTAACATAGCATACTCATTCACAATGTAGTATCTAATGTAAAAATAAAATGTTTTAATTAGATAAAATAAACATTAAATCATGAAGATATTTTATTAAATATACTTGAAAAAGATTTTTAATAGATCATATTTTCATTTAATTCAACACAAGAGCATAGAACATAAACATAAAAATTCCATATATATATATCAAAGTTTCTGTATAAAGTTATGAGGAAATATAATGCAAGGGCATATGGCTCGTAGATCCCTTGGCCCCCCCCAAGGGGCATCCATCAAGAAATAGTGGTTTGTGAAAGTATCTTGCTCATGGACCTCATATTTCATTGCATACCTTGAATATCTCTTGTCATATCTACCTCGTGTATGTGAGCCTCAATCTGCTCCTATGCTATGTGGTCTCTCTCTACTTGCAATTTATGCACCTCTCTCTCTAGCATTGAGATCTCTAATCAGAGGGTGGACTTTGTCCTACTATTTTATGGGCCTCAAGAGGCTTGAAGCTCCTCTAATGATGGCTACAGTTACACTAGTTGTCCTATAGCTTGGTCAACACCTTTAGCAATGCTCTCGTATGCTATCCTCAATTTGGTGAAAGAATCAAAGATTTTTGCATGTGCCCTACGAAAGGTGGGGACATGTACTCTATGGGTTGATCATCATCAACATGTAATGTAGGCATCATCTCCATAGTGACACACTGATAGAGCTCATGCCACTCTCGTGTAGATCCTACAAGATGGAAACATAAAAGATAATAGCAAACATCATGATATATATATATATATATGGAAATCAAGAGTGTAAGCATAAGAACATAAGTAATAGAATAAAATTAAATCATCACCATGATCCCCAACTCACTAGTTAGGATACATCCGTACAATGATGGTCTCCCTCTGTGCAAGTAGTGTGGATGGTCTTCTGCTACTAGCCTCTCCATACTCATGAGTGTCGCTCTCTAGTTTGACTAATGTGTGTGCTCTAGTGAACTTGGGTGGAGGTGTATCTCTCCCCTATGTGGCAACTATATCACTCTTAGTCTCCTCTATGTCATCACTAATGGCCAAGGCCTCATCCTCCTCATCCTCCTCTAGCTCCTCCTACTCCTGATCTTCTTGATCCTCCTCCTCATCTAATGCTAGAAATATATCAGGCATGTTGTCATCATCATTTGTATCTCATTCAACCTATGCATCACCCCTATCTCCTTTGTGACCTAGAAGAGGTTTGGCGTGGCCCACAAGGTAGTATTTAGGAAAGACTAGGGGTGGATGCTCTCTCACCTACCAGTAGTTGTAGGCCTCAGTAGTACCCACATCATCCACATCAAATACTAGGGGCATATCATGATTGTCATCCTCTGGACCACTAATATATACATCCTCAATATTAAGACAATGAATGCCCCAAGTTTGGAAGCACTTCATGTCGATCATCGATATCTAGGTCTCTCTAGTACATCCTAAATCCGACCAAACTATTGTATAAAACAATCAATGTAGAATGGCTTGACTATTTAATCATGTCTGCCTAAGAAAAATATATCCTATTGCTGCCTGACTAGCTCATGCCTCTCATTTGGCCACTATGGTATCCATAGATATGGTCTCTATATGATATCTCCCTCTGATCTGTCAAATCTAATGTGCTAGTGAAGCATATCTCCCTCCTACCATGGTTGTCTCAGTGAATAACTCTAGGCATGAGGATACCCCATGGCTAGTATATTTTGAAATATAATAGGTTTGGTACATGTGATATTCCCAAAGCACCACACCTACAAGAGTGTAACATGGACTATGCTATCTAGCTCTTAGTACATAAATAGACCCAAATCATAGTAGAGGTGTGCAAGCATACTGCAACCACATGCATAAATGGTCATTTGATCCTCCATAACTCTGATAATATATACTATACCACCATCTAGGTGTGCCCCTCACCCATCTAGCACTAGTGTAATAACCACTATGAATATCATGATGCATCATAATAGAGGTGACCGTGCAAGACATAGCCACCTAAGCTCAACTTGAGGTCTGACTAAGGAACATCAAAAGGGCCACCATAAGAAGTAAGCTATATCATCTTACATATCAATCCATGACCACTCCTCTCTAGAGTCTATAATCGTGCTTTGAATATGAATTTGAAGAATGTAGTGTATGTAATCCAATGTGACAATCATCTCACTTGAAGGAAGTTGAAAAGTGCACATGTCTACATCCCATCTCTCTACTAGGGCTAGTAACATCACATTGTGATACCACATCGACAACATACAATAGACCCAAAAAAATATAGTAACTTGTAAAAGTCTAATCTCCTCTGATAGCCATGCAATGGACTCTTAGAGGAAGCTAAACCACCTTCCTTTGAGATGCTATCTAGCTCGGGGAGGTACATAAATAGTAAAATGCACTAATAAATAAGCTATTCATTAGGTAACTAACCCTATAGGTTGTTCTAGGACACTTCAGACATTTTTGGATGGGGGTTTCTAGACACTTTAGGCATCTCAGGACACTTTGCACCAAAGTGGGAAACTTTTTTCCAGAGTGGGACACTTTGCACCAAAGTGGGACACTTTGCACCAAAGTGGGACACTTTGGGACAAAGTGGAACACATTGGGCCAAAATGGGACACTTTGTGCCAAAGTGGGACACCTTGTGCTAGGACACTTGGCACTAGGACACTTTGCACTAGGACACTTTGTTCCAGGATGTACACTTTGCACCAATCTTTCCTAGGGTTCTAAAATCACTTCAAATGCATAAAAAGGTACATTAAAAGCATAAAAATGAAGAAAAAGCAGAGAAAAATCAACTCAATAGTTGTTGAAGTGTGCCATGAGCTACCTCATCATGAATCACATCTAGTCTAGGGGATATGTAAGCTCATCATCTTGACATCCTAGTTCTCTACACAAAGGTAATTTACAATGAGGTAAATGTCAAATGAATGGTAAATGTATCATTTTCATTTCATATATGTCTAACCCTAGTGAATAAAAGTTATTTTATATGTTTATCTCTTTATTTTATTTATTAGGAAATTTCACACAAATTAGCATAATGGGTGCTAGAGAACTCCATTTTTTATTCCATTTGTGGCATTAGAATTATGATTTCACTCCTGATCTCATCAACTATCTATCACTAAGTGGTATGGTACTTGGAAATACCCTATTATGGATTCATGAAATTTGGTGTGGTTTGTATTCACCCTGATTCCACCTCCATAAAACAACTAGAATTAGAGGGGACATACATCTACCCTCGAATCCAATTCTTAGTAGAAGTTTTGATAAGAGGATTTTTGAGAAACTAACAAATTTTTGATGCAGGATGTAGGTCCTAACATTGTGATTTTGTAGGATAGCTATAGTGGGGGCTTCATTCTCCCTAATGAATCCATATGAGTATCATTTTATAGAATTACTTTAGCTTACATATTCATGTATAGTATCATATGACCGCTAAAGTGGGGGCTAAATCTAGTGACAGAAAAAGGATCCCTTTTTCTCACTCATTTGAGGATAATCAATAAAGTTTATTAAATTAATGCCTTAATTTAATGTTGTAAAGTGTTTTACACATTCAAATTAAGTTTTGGGCCCTCTTGATTCAGATTAAGACCTTATAATGCCTTAATTAGCATCCTAAATTCCAATTCAAGCCCAAATTAATACATTTTTTTAGGGATTAAGGTCGACATTCATTAATGATAGTGCTCAACACCTAATTTTTTGAGTTTTGAGTCCCAGAATAGTGATCTCAGACCCATTCATCACTTAGAAAATGGGTCCCCAATATGTTTAGGACCCCTTTTTTGATGTGGACTTTCATTCCCCCAAATTTGGGGCCCTTTCAAGTTGACTGGGACCAATTCGCCCAAGGCGGCAACTGGGTCCTTGAATGGGACATGCTTTTTAAGGTGTATTTTGATCAATTTGAATCCTATATCTATTTTTAGCTTGTGAATTTAAGATTTTGGGGGTTAATCTCAAGTTTGGTATAAATATAAGGTTAATTCAACAAGTTTCATTCTAAGAGACCTAAAGAAGAATAAAGAGACCAAGATATTCAAGCATTCAAGCAATTGTATGAGTTCAAATTCAAAGCAAGACACAAGAGTGAAGTTTGGAGCAGAAAGAAGGATTGTTTTTGTAGATCTTCAAACTCATTTTACCATCAAGGATCAAGAATTACTGAAGTGATGATAGGTTCCTATGGAGAATCATGATGGACTCTAGGTTTGTAAGGTGTACTTAGTTGTTCAATCAAGGCTAATGAATTGTCTCCTTAGTGATTCCATCTCTTATGATCATCTTGTTTTAACCTAAGAAGAGGTATATGAAGATTTATGACTTATTAAAGGAGTTTTTTATCTCCTAAGTAGGAATTTGTCATTATTCATCATCACCTTTGAATCCTATTCTAACATATTTGGGTAGGGTTTCATATGCATTGTAAATCTTAATCTTAGACACTTAACACTAGGATCACAATTTTTATGTTTTAGATTTCCATTTTATCATGAAAGTTTAATTAGCAAAATAGGGTTTGACTTAAGAAAACCCCTATCCACCAACAAACTTGAAATCTTGTTTGCATATTTTTATCAAATTTAGATTTGAAAGAAGAAGTTTTAGAATGACCCAAGAGAGTGCAGGTTTCAAGCTTCATATCTAGCTTCAAAATTTTCTATTAGGACCTACCAGGACTCATTCAGCAGGTGGTGAATGAGTCCCAGGTTTAGGACAATAGAGACCCAAGATCTGAAAGTTTCTAGATAGAAAATATAGGTTTAGAGCCTTCCAGAAAAGTATAGTAGGACACATTCGCCAGGTGGTGAATGAGTCCCTATTTGAGCACAAAACAAAATTTTGGTGAAAGGTACACACAATTTTGTTCCTCTCAAATGTTCCTTTTGTTGATTCAGTTTGTTATGTTTTAGATCTATAAGTTGGCATCTTTTATTAAGAATAATTGTCATGATTGTCCGTAATTGCATCCTTTTTCACTAAAGTATGGAGAATAGGTAAGGTAATTGTTGATTAAGGTTTTGGCACCACAACAATGCAAGCATGATATTGCTATTCTACTTCTCCTGAAAGAGAAAGGAAACACATGGATGCCTTAGCTCCCAAGGTCTTTGTAGTTGGGTCTTAATTGTGCTGATGTTACTCAATGGTCAATGCAACAGTAATATTCAAGGGGCCTGCTAGTGTTGAGCTTCTAGATTGTTCTAAGATCAAGCATGAAATAAAACCTACTCTAACAGGGGATTTTAAAGAAATATAAAAAGATAAGTTAGAGTTTTGAAATAGAAAAGAACAATAGTTCATCCAACCTTAACCAGACTCGTTAACTTCAAGGAATTCATAAACCAAAACTACAGAACAAAGTAAACTTGTGATTGACACACAACCTCTTTCATTCACAGTGCTAATTCAAATAATAGATTCTAAATTACCATTTTTGATAAAACACAAAATAACATTTCACTCCTTGAAGAATTCACAAATAAAATGATCAATTAAGACAAATATCATTCAAGAACACAACATGAAGTAGATTAAACTCTGATTGCTTCTACTATTATTAAAATAGATAAGCAATATTTACAAAGCTAGTGCAATCACTAGTGTACAGAGAATATGAGGTTCCAGATTGCTTCTGACTACACTAAGAGAATTTAGAAAATACATTATAGTTTGTACTAAAATCTTACTGCTAACCAAGAAGACAAAGAGAAGCTCTTATTACTCAAAATCAAGATGCAACTCTCTCCTTCTGTTAACTAACTCTCAACAGTTCTAACTCTAAGAATTTCTCAGTCTACAAGTTCTCTAAATCTATAAGTTCTAATCCCTTACTATCTAGAAATGCTAACACTAAAACTTCTAACTCTGAATTTCTAACTCTAGAAGTTCCAACCTTTACAAAGAGGCAAGAATGCCTTATATACAAAATGTACAAGAAAGGATGCATTGTCCCCTACACTAGGGTTTACAAAATATCTGCATCCTATAGGAGATTCGGCTCTCAGATGTTTTGAAGAAAATCAGTTGTCCATTCAATGTGAATCCTTGTCGTTCATTCTAATGAAGGATTCCTACTCACACGAGAAGTCTTTTTTAGATCTTTTGACAACTACAACATTAACTCTAGCATCTTCGTGTCAACCTTTGAAATCCCTTGTGGAGTCGCCTTGAATGCTCCAGGATATCTGCATTAATATTGATCTGCCTCTATCAGTGGTCACCATAGGTGGCCCTTTGAGTCATGGCTTCTTCATTCTTTGGCCTCCCTTCTATTATGGAGTCCTCTACTTGTTGACTATCTTTTGGAAGCAACATTGAGCCTTCCTAGATCTTTCCACCATTGCTCGAATAGATTCTTCATCAACTATTCTTAGAAAGAATCCATTTGGTCACACTCTATAAGTCCCCTCCACATGGGCAGTCAATTAGTCAAAGGTCCCTCTTAGCTCCCTCTGATTGGATGGTCAGCTACCATGCCAAACTCTTAGCAGTCAAGAGTGGTCTGACCTAAATCGTAAGTCAGTGAGACATGATCGGTGTCTCCCCGATGCGATTTTTGTCTTACAACAGGCATCATCATAGCACAAGTCAATCGATGAGACATCTCGTTGGGCTCAGAAGTCACATCGAGCTCATTTTCCTATTGTCGAGACCTCATTTCATCGACAAGACATCACAACGATGGTATCCCCCACTCTGGCTCAAAGTGCATTTTCCTTTCGGTAAGACCCCTTAATCGGCCCAAGGTCATGGTGATCCCCCATGGTTATACCAATATCTACTTTTCATTTGTGAACCTACCGCTATTGGCAAGACCTTAGCATATTGACAAGACCACATGCCAAAGTCCTTATTTTCCTTTGGAGTCTCCCAGACATCCTCCTTATCCTATGGCGGGCTGACTTCATTCTTTCGGTGTGACACTGGTAAGTTGGCAAAATGTTTCACCGAAGGACAAATCTTTGGGTGAGCTTCCTTATGTTGGTATGACTCCGGTGGGTGGGGGAGACCTTATCTCGAACTCCTATTCTCTTACTAAGCCCTACCTTTTGTCAGCGAGACCATCCAATATCGTTGTGACCCTACAACAAAGTCTTTCATTTGCTCAGAGTCTTCCTGACCTCTTCTTATCCTCCTTGAGCCCCAACCATTCTATTTCAATGTGACCTTCGCTCTTTGCCAAGATCTTGTGGTGAAAGAATGACCCTTTGCTAATGCTGCTTCGCTCTTTGTCAGTGAGACTTGCTTTCTTTGCTAAGACATCTTAGCAAGCTGCTTATGTCATATCAAAGATTAATCCTTTGGTAAGACCTTTCATTTTGGGCAAACCTCTCACCAAAATTATCATCCTTAAAATATTTTCCATTTCAGGGAGACATCTGATGTAGTCACGCCAAGATGGGCTCTATTGTTGCATGCACTTCACTGTAACATCCCTTTTTCAGGAAGACGTCCCATAGATACCTGATATCTCGGTAAAAGCTTTACTAGTTCATCCTGTTATCACTATGACATATCAGTTTTCTCGCTAAAGACCACCATTTGAATCCCCTTACGCTGTGTCGGAGTGAGCATCTATGGTCAGGGAGACCCTATGGTGAAGCCACTTCATTTTGCTGATATGTGGACCCTTCCCCATTAGCAAGACTCCTGACACTTAGTGAGAGCACATACTAAAGGGAACAACTCACGCCGAAGTGTTAGACCCATTTTTGCTTAGTCGGTGAAACCTTAGGGATTCGCCAAGACATCTCAGTGAAGAGAGAACATTCTGGTGATAGTGTATGCCTTTTTCTACTGGTCAGTGAGACCCAAAGATCTTGCTAAGAATTCTCTTCGAAGGAAACCCCTCATGTTGATAGGAAAATTCACATGACTGGGACAATGACCCTTGTCTTGCTAATAGATCTGGCATATGATTTCTGATCATTGTGACATCGCTGGGGTCTTTCCGATAGGCAATATAAATGCAGATTTGAACCAAATGAACCATGGGTCGAGGAGACTATAATAACCCTATGCCGATAAGATGCACAATGGGGAGTATTCTAATTCTTTAGCTTTCGAATAATCAAAGCCGAGCTATCAGTCAGTAAGAGCCTAGAAAAGTCTTGCTAACCTTTTCCTTAGCTAGTTTTTTTAGGACCAACTAGATTGAGGCATGACTTTCAACTGAGCTCTTCTAGCAAATCTCATCTAGTGTAGGATTTAATCCTGCATTCAACAAAGAAAACTATAGTGAAAATCACATAAAAAAAAGTTAAATAATCAAGATCATCATTGAAATGAATCCTATGTCAGTAAGGTGTCGTTAAAACTTTGAACAAAATGATCATACAAATAGTTTGGGTTTCAAGTCGACCCGCAGAATCAAGGCCAGGGAGGAACTTGGGAGAATTCTGAGTTAGGTAGATTCTAGTGGAATAAACATGAAAACACCCATTAGAGACCTAATCTAATCATTATCAATTAAAGAACAACATGTGAGATCTCAAAATAGCATCAATTAATCGTAAAATACATCATCATTTACTAACTTCTTGTTACTCCATACATCTTCACATTTCAACAAATTTAGGGGAAATATGTGCGGGATGGATTTCCACAAAGGGGAAGAAAAAAATGGGAAAATCCGGTCCCCATAGAATCCCACGAGGACCACAAATCCCTGAAAAACAGTGCTTAGCCAAAGTTTGAGCGAGATCTGGGAAAATTCGAAGGAGAAAGAAATCTGTAAAAATCTAGTCCACATGGATTTCCACGAAGAATGAAAATCCATGAACCCACAATGCTCAGCTAGAGTTCAAGCAAGATATGGGAAAATCTAGATGGGGTGTAAAATCCTGAACTCAGGAGAAAACTCAAATTCCAACTGAGGCAGAACCAAAATTAGATGAGATAGAACAAAAGATAAAACACAGAGAAACAAAAGAACTCCCAAAAACAAAACAAATAACAGAGGCAAAGAAACCAAAAGAGAAGGGGGACCCATTTTGATCCAAATCAAAGTGGGGTGGTTATGCAAGGCATAACAAATGGCGACTCGGCTAGGAAAATGGTTTAACCATTTTCATGAATCTAAAGGATTCAGCTACCCAGAACTCCTAGTTCATTAACATCACAACTCCAGTTGGGTCAGTTATAACAAGAAAGGTAGAGCTAGAATCTCAAATGTAAGTCAATCAATGGCTACCCCTAAATCTATGTGTGTGCTTGATTGTGCATCACCCTTTTGTAAAGTTTCTTCATCTTTTGAATAACAATGTGCAAGATTTGAACTACATGAGTTGATTTCCTTCATGTAATGATATCCTAGGCATTGCTCTACTACCAATCAGGCATCCATAGCCCCAACAGAGATACCTCTAGTTCTCTCACAACATTTTTCTATTGCGAGTCAGGCGTCCATAGCCCCAGTAGAGATACTAAAATCACCCATTCATATTGAATCCTGTTTTCTTTTTTCTTTTGAGGTTTCAGATATTTCATTTAGTTCTCTTTTTCTTTTCAATATGTCAGATGTTTAATATCTGATTTGGGTTGAAAACTACAATGGACCTCATAACAACACTTGGAAGTTAGATTTTTTCACTCAAATCTTACAACACTGTCATCCTAGGACAAATACTCTACTAGAAGAGGAGATGATTTTAATGATTTGTGATAGATTCAGGGGAGCCGATGAAGGATTTCTTACTTGGCACTTTGTCTTCAAAACTTTCCACAACTTTTATTGACAACAAGCATGAAACAATGAATTGAGGACAAAATCATCCGATCAGAAAACCTAAAAATATCTAAACCACTTCTCTCCTAACTGCCCATTGACAGGAAAAGGAACCGGTTCTCTAGTTAGGCTACTCAATCAGAAAGCATTTTCCCCTAGGATCTCAATAGTTTGATAAGGACCTAGCCATAGTTTGTCAAACTTTTGGTGGTTGTCCTTCTTTTCATTGGCTTTACCCCATAACAGTACTAGGTTTATATCCTAAAAGCTTTTATCTTGGCTCTTTTTTCAAACTAGAGTTTGACAATAGCCTGATGTTCAAAGAACTATTGTAAAGAAACATCTCTTTGTTCTTCTAGTTTTAATAGAATAGCTAGTATTACCTCTATCCTATTGTCACTAGAGTAAAAATTTTGTATGAACTCCAAGGTAGGTATTTGCAAATGGATAGGAAAGATAGGCTCTTGGCCATATACCAGCTTGAATGGTGAGGTGTTTAAGGCAGCCTTAATCCTAGTCCTATCTTCCCATAATGTGAATCTAAGTTGGGTGTGTCAGTCTCTAGGGTTACACTTTAACAGTTTCTTAATCACCCCTAAGAGATTCTTATTGGTAGACTCTGCAACTCCATTGCCTTGTGGATAATAGTTTGAGAAATACTTCAATACAATCTTGTGATCATAGGCCCAAGAAATAAACTCAACAGAAGTGAAATTAGAACCATTTTCACATACCAAAGCAAAGGGTACCCCAAACCGTGTAGTGATGCACTCAGTGAGGAACTTGACCACTACCCTCGTTGTGTTGTTCTTGCAGGGTATGGCTTTTATCCATCTTGTGCAGTAGTCAGTAGTAGTCAAGATGAATTTATGCCCTGTAGTGGAGTTTGGGTTAATAACCCCAATGAAATCTAATGCCCATTGGGAAAACAACCTTACCTCATAGACATGCTATAAAGGCATGGTTGGATGGCATTCCCTTGGTGCAGAAATCTAACATATGTGGCAGGTTCTTATGTGTTGATGAGCATCCTTGAATACATAGGGCCAATAATAACTAGACCTGAGGATCTGGTGTGTCAAAGAATCTATAGAACTGTGACCTGTGCCATGTTTCCCATGAAACTCAGAGATCACCTGCTTGGCCTCTTGATGATCAAGGCATCTCATGTATACTCCTTCAAAATTCCTTCTATACAACATCCCTCCTTTGATCATGTAATGAGAAATTTTTAGTCTCAGAGCTCTCTTTTGAGTAGCATTCATTCCTTCTGGACAATGATTGTTGAGCATGAAGTAAATGGTTCCAACATACCATGGGTCATTAGAGAAAGACTGGGTTATATACTGCTGACAGATGATATTGTCACTAGCATTTTCCATGGACTGGGATAAACCCGTGCCCCTGACTAGTTTCATGGGATGTATCTCCAAATAAATTTTTTGTAAGATAGCCATCCACTTGCCTCTTCTTTCTCCTAGCTCGCTCTGCATCAGCAAGGACTTCATAGTTGCATCAAGAACTATAGCAACAACTTGACTTCAAAGAATGTAATGTTATAATTTCTTAACAGCCCCAACTAGTGAAATAGCCTATTTTTCTAGAGGCGAGTATTTGATTTCTGCATTTTTGAATGGAGAGCTCATGAAAGCAATCGGTCTCTCCTCTACCTCCTCTTTACATTGAGTTAAAACAGTCACGCATGAATGCTAATAGGAAAAAGAGTAAATGTAGAATGACTTGATGTAATTGGGGTCGGTAAGGACTGGTGCTTCTGAAATGGATCGCTTGATTTGCATGAATGCGGCTTTTGCCTCCTCAGTCCATTCTATCTTGGTGTCCTTCATCATTTCATTTAGAGGCTTTACAATCTCTGCAAAGGCTATGATGAACTTCCCTATAAAGTTGATTTTCCTGAAGAAAGACTTCATTTCTTTCTTACTTCCTGGCTGGGTCATCTTCAAAATGGATTCAACTCGATCAGGGTCAATTGAAATCCCCCTTTCAGATATTATGTGTCCCAACAACTTCCCTTCAGAAACTCCAAACATGCATTTTTTTGGATTCAGGGAGACACCATATTGGATGCATCTCTCGAGAACTTTGGCCAAGTTGGTAGCATGATTCAGTCAGTCCTTGGAGAACACTATTAGGTCATCCATATAGACAATGATGCACTTACCAATTAGGTCCTTGAACACTATGTCCATGGCGTGTTAGAAAGTTGCTCCAACATTTATTAGACCGAATAGCATCCTTCTGTATGCAAATGTCACCCACTTTGTAGTGAAAGTAATCTTCATCCTATCCTCAAAATCAACCATTACCTGATTGTATCTAGAGTAACTATCCAAGAATGACATCATCTATGGTCCATTAACAGTCTATAGTACCTCATCTAGGGAAGGGAGTGGGTAGTTATCCTTTTCTAAAGCTCTATTCATATTTCTAAAGTCCACACATAGTCTAATCTCCCTATTTTTCTTACGAACTAGGACTAAGTTAGCCACCTAGGTTGAATGATGCATAGGGAAGATTATCCTTATTGAGAGTAATTTCTGAACTTCTTTATAGATCAATGGTTCAATCAAAGCATTGATAGGGCGCTACTTCGGTCAGAAGGGTTTAGCTTCAGGCTTCAAGGGAATAGTGTGAGCCATAATAGAAGCATCAAATGTTTGGAAGTCTTCATACCCCTCAGAAATCACAACAATATCCTTTTTTAAGTGCCCTCAATATGGCTTCTCTAATAGCTTCAAGGCTAGTATTGGCCAAGTTATCTATTTCATATTCACCTCCCTTTTCTTTAGCTAATATTTTCTCTCGAGCCCTGGTATCTGAGTCAAAGATTCTTTCTAGAGCAACCATTCCCTTGGGAATGTTATTACTTTTCAGATTAAGAACCCCTTCTGTATCACAATTTCCAGGGTTCCAATCTCCTTGATCCGCATTGGAATCATCAATAATTTGTGCCTCAAAAATGTTTAAGCTTGCTAAAAAGGCCAGAATATGCCGATCATCATCAAAGACCTGGAAATTCTTGATATTGTCAGGAACAACTAGGGTGGACATTAGTTCCAATGAGAATATTTTGAATTTGGAGCCTTACATAGGTTCTAAGGTGCTTGCAGCAACAACCAGTGAATCAGCTACCTATTTTTCTTCTCTAGGGATTAAACTAATTCCAAAAGCATCAAAGTCCTTAATCAAGTTCCATACCCTATTCCTATATGCTGCCAGCCTCTTGTTGTGACATGTATATTGGCTGTGCACTTGCCTGATAACTATTTCTGATTCTCCCTTGACAATCAAGGTAGTGACCTTCTTCTTGTGTGCAAACATCAGTTCCCATGCCAGAGCTTCATATTCTACCATGTTGTTTGTGCATCCAAATTGCAACCTGTAAGAAGCAAAGAAGGTTTTCCCTTGAGGGATGGTTAGTACAATTCCAACACCCCTGCCTATCTTAGATTTGGATCCATCAAATGTAAGGGTCCATAACTGATCATGTGCTGGGGTTGGTCCTTTTTGGGTCATTGTGGGAAGTTAGATAGAATGAACCAAGGGTGGGGTTGCTTGATCTTTTGGATTAAATAAAAGGAATGGGTGTTTAGTAGGTTCCTCAGGAGTAATTCTCAATCCCTATACAGATGTATCATGTGGCCCAAGGTTATCTTCTTGACCTTCACTTATCTCTTGTGTTAACCCCTTGGATATTGGTATATTAGTGAGTGCAAGGATGCCAAACAAACCTTGAAGCTGCTCCTCATCAGTATATTGATTTGGGCATGTGTCTAGAGCAGGTTTTATTTGAGAAGAGATTTCTTTTGAAAGTATTGTATCCTTGGTTAACATGGTTGCTTCCTTGGCCTCAAATGAGAAGCAATCTACAATGGTCTTAAGGCAACTTGTGCTAGCTTCCTCAACTTGGGAAACATGATTTAAAATGTCCCTACAAGGTTGACAAGTCAATTCAAAATGAATTTGATAATGTACCCTACACTAGTTAGGGAGTAGGAGACTTTGCAGATCTATATCTGCCCCTAAGACTAGTTGTTCTTGTTGCAAATTTCTAACCAAGGCCTGTTGATTTTCATCAATGGTGGGGTTAGGGTTTTTTTTTTTTGACATGTCTTTAGAATAGAGAACCGAGAAGGTTAGGATTTCCTCTTGTTTATAAACCCCCATCTCAATCTCAAAGAAAGCCACCTCATTGAGACAATCATACTTAGTGATGATATGATTGAGGCGAGGTTCAATTTCAATCCTAATCTGATTAGGAATCCCTTTCCATGATAGCCACATATGTGAAGAGTCCCCCTAAATTTTTCATCAAATCTCACCTTAGCTGCATAGCATAGGTCTCGGGAATATCTACCACTTGAATATCTATGTTGGTTAGGATCCTGGGATCTGATCCTACTTGAACGTTTATGTTTCTTAATTCCCCTACCACATTAACCTCTATTTTGTCAAGTTGAATGACCTTATTGGTTTGTATGGGGTTTAATCCTAACTTCTTGCATATGGAAAATGGCATGACATTTCCTGAAGCCCCTAAGTCTAATAAACAGTTATGTAGGTTCTTGCCAACAATTCTTAAACTTAATAGGAAAGGTGGAGTACGTACCTTGTTTTTGTATAAGGCTGCATTCATGTCCCCAATATGTGCCACCTTTCTCTTTCCTTTTGACTTTTCTAATGACCATGGGGATTTTGAGGAAGCTATGATTGTTGAAACAGATTATAAGTTCCAATAGCAAAGAATGGGATAGGTGGTTGAGTTTGCAGTTCAGATATAGATCCATAATGGGAAGGAGACATTCCCAAGATAGTATTGAATGGAGGGGTTGGGCTATGCATCTGATATCCTATTGAAGGGAAACCCCCTCCTAGGCCTCCTTGTTGAAAACTAATTTGTTGCTACAACTTTTTAGCTAGGTGATAGACTTTGGATAGAGAGTCAATCTCAGTTGGTTGATAGGTCCTTTGCAAGAAAAAACCAAGCAAGGGGTTTATAACCCTAAAGTAAGCTTGAATGGCACTATCCTCAGTGACTAAATAGGGATCTTACAATCTCCTATACATTCGTTGGAACCTGGTATTAAATAAAGGCAAAGGTTCACCTGGTTCCTTTTTTATGGTAGCAAATTGGTGATATAAAAGAGCTGGATCCACATAGATTATGAACTGATTAATGAAAGCATTTTCTAGGTGTGTTTAGGACACAATAGAACATTAATAGAGATTAAGGTACCAATTATAGGCCATATCCCCTAAGGAATAAGGAAACAACCTACAAACTACATCCTGGTGGGCTATCTGAGCTCTAGTACAAGCATCCTTGAAAGCTTGTATGTGCTCTTCAACACTCCTTGATTCACCATGAATGTACTTAGGACAAAATTTCTTAGGGTTCTTAGGTAGGTCATGAAAATCTCTAGGAATAGTCCCCAATGGAGAGGGATTATTCTAAAATAATGCTATTGGTGGTGGTGGTGGTGGTTGAGCCAGCTATTGTATGGGTTGAACTAGCTGTGATGACAATTGAGATGGATGTGATGGTGGGTTGATAGGTACCCATAGGGGTATTGGTGAAAAGCCTGGTGGAGTGAGTGGAGCCAATAAAGGTGGTATGATGGTTGCCCTAGTCTTATGACTCTTGTGTCTTATTGGGGTCTTGAGTTCTATCAAAGATGGTGGATTTTCACCTAATCAAAGAACTCTATGGGACTTCTCTAAGGATGAAAACCTAGCTTTATCTAGCTTGCCCTTCTAGTCCCTCCTTCTAGCGCTTGTTCCTATTGATGATGGTTTTGGCACCACAACAATGCAAGCAAGATATTGCTATTCTGCTTCTCCTAAAAGAGAAAGGCAACACATGGATGCCTTAGCTCCCAAGGTCTTTGTAGTTGGGTCTCAAATATGCTGATGTTACTCAGTGGTCAATGCAATAGTAATATTCAAGGGGCTTGCTGGTGTTGAGCTTCTAGATTGTTCTAAGATCAAGCATGAAATAAAACCTACTCTAACAGGGGTTTTTAAAGAAATATAAAAAGATAAGTCAGAGTTTTGAAACAAAAAAGAACAATAGTTTATCCAACCTTAACCAGACTTGTTAACTTCAAGGAATTTGTAAACCAAAACTACAGAACAAAGTAGAATTTTGATTGACACACAACCTCTTTCATTCACAGTGCTAATTCAAATAACAGATTCTAAATTACCATTTTTGATAAAACACAAAATAACATTTCACTCCTTGAAGACTTCACAAATCAAATGATCAATTAAGACAAATATCATTCAGGAACACAACATGAAGTAGATTAAACTCTAATTGCTTCTACTATTATTAAAATAGATAAGCAATATTTACAAAGATGGCGCAGTCACTAGTGTACAGAGAATCTGAGGTTCCAAATTGCTTCTGACTACACTAAGAGAATTTAGAAAATACATTATAGTTTGTACTAAAATCTTACTGGTAACTAAGAAGACAAAGAGAAGCTCTTATTACTTAGAATCAAGATGCAACTCTCTCCTTCTGTTAACTAACTAACTCTTAACAGTTTTAACTCTAAAATGTTCTCAATCTACAAGTTCTCTAAATCTAGAATTTCTAATCCCTTACTGTCTAGAAATGCTAACACTAAAAGTTCTAACTCTGAATTTCTAACTCTAGAAGTTCCAACCTTTACAAAGATGCAAGAATGCCTTATATACAGAATGTACAAGAAAGGATGCACTGTCCCCTGCACTAGGGTTTACAAAATATTTGCATCCTATAGGAGAGTCAGCTCTCATATCTTTTGAAGAAAATCAGTTGTGTATTCAGTGCGAATCCTTGTTGTCCATGCTAATGAAGGATTCCTACTAGCAGGAGAAGTCTTTTTTAGATCTTTTGACAACTACAACATTAACTCTAGCATCTTCATGTCCACCTTTGTAATCCCTCATGGAGTCACCTTGAATGCTCCAAGATATCTGCATTAATATTGATCTGCCTCTGTCAGTGGTCACCACAGGTGGCCCTCTGAGTCATGGTTTCTTCATTCTTTGGCCTCCCTTCTATTCTGGAGTCCTCTGCTCATTAACTATCTTTTGAAAGTGTCATTGAGCCTCCCTAGATCTTTGCAATGTCACCCAAGTAGATTCATTGTCAACTATTTTTAGAAAGAATCCATCTGGTCACACTCTATAAGTTTGCTCTGTAGGGGTGGTCAATTAGTCAAAGGTCCCTCTCAGCTCCCTCTGATTGGATGGTCAGCTGCCACACTGAACTATGAGTAGTCAAGAGTGGTCTGACCTAAATCGCAAGTCAGTGAGACACCATCGGTGTCTCCCTAATGCAATTTGTTTCTTACAATAGGCATCGGCATAGCACAAGTCAATCAGAGAGACATCTTGGCAGGCTCAGAAGTCACATCAAGCTTATTTTCCTATCACCGAGATCTCATTTGATTGGCAGGACATCACAACGATGGTATCTCCCACTCTGGCTTAGAGTGTGTTTTCCTTTCGATAAGACCCCTTAATCGGCACAAGGTCATTTCGATCCCCCATGGTTATACTGATATCTACTTTTCATTTCTGAACCTACCACTATTAGCAAGACCTTAGCATATCAACAAGACTAGATGGCAAAGTCCTCATTTTCCTTTGGAGTCTCCCTAACATCCTCCTTATCCTGTGGCAGGCTGACTTCATTGTTTCAGTGTGACACTGGTAAGTGAGTGAGACATTTTGTTGAAGGCCAAATCTTTGGGTGAGCTTCCTTGTGTCGGTGAAACTCCACTCGATCAGGGAATACTTATCTTGAACTCCTATTCTCTTACTGAGCCCTCCCTTTTGTTAGTGAGACCATCCAATATTGCTATGACCCTACAGCAAAGTCTTTCATTCGCTCGGAGTCTTCCTGACTTATTCCTATCCTCCTCAAGCCTTAGCCTTTATGTTTCAATGTGAACTTCACTCTTTGCCAAGACCTTGTGGTTAAAGCATGACCCTTTGTCCATGCCGCTTTGCTCTTTTTCGGTGAGACCTACTTTCTTTGCTGAGATTTCTTAGTGAGCTCCTTATGTCATATCGAATATTGATAATTCAATAAGACCTTTCATTTCGGGTAGACCTATCACCGACAGTATCATCCTAAGAAAATTTTCCATTTCGGGGAGACATCTAATGTAGTCATGTCGAGATGGGCTCCGTCATTGCATGTGCTTCACTGTAACATCCCTTTG
Source organism: Sequoia sempervirens (assembly GCA_007258455.2). Classification (NCBI taxonomy): domain Eukaryota; kingdom Viridiplantae; phylum Streptophyta; class Pinopsida; order Cupressales; family Cupressaceae; genus Sequoia; species Sequoia sempervirens. Next base: position 32,902,792 of record VDFB02049217.1, on the reverse strand, counting down.
TCGGGGAGACATCCCATAAATACTTGATATCTCAGTGACAACTTTACTAGTTCATCTTGTTGTTGCTGTGACATACCGGTTTTCTCTCCAAAGACTACCATTTGAATCCTCTTGTGTTGTGTTGGTGTAACCATCTGTGGTTGGGGAGACCGTATGGCGAAGCCACTTCATTTTGTTGATATGCATATCCTTCCCTATCAGCAAGACTCCCAGCACTTGATGAGAGCACATATCGAAGGGAACAACTCACACCGAAGTGTTAGACCCATTTTTGCTTAGTGTATGCCTTTTGCACCAGTCGGTGAGACCCGAAGATCTCGCCAAGACTTCTCTCTGAAGGAAACCCCTCATGCTGATAGGAAAATTCACATCGCCAAGATGATGACCCTTATCTTGCCGATAGATCTGGCATATGATTTCTAATCGTTGTGACATCTCTAGGGTCTTGCTGATAGGAAATATAAACGTAGAGTTGAACCAAACAAACCATGGGTCGGGGAGACCGTAATAAGCCTACACTGATAAGATGTACAATGGGGAGTATTTTGATTCTTTAGCTTTCGAATAGTCAGAGCCGAGCCACCATTCGGTAAGAGCCTAGAAAAGTCTTGCTGACCTTTTCCTTAGCTAGTTTTTTTAGGACCAACTAGATTGAGGCATGACTTTCAACTGAGCTCTTCTAGCAAATATCATCTAGTGTAGGATTTAATCCTACATTCAACAAAGAAAACTATAGTGAAAATCACATAAACAAAAGTTAAATAATCAAGATCATCATTGAAACAAATTCTACGTCAGTAAGGTGCCGTTAAAACTTCAAACAAAATGATCATACAAATAGTTCAGGTTTAAGGTCGACCCACAGAATCCAATCTAGGGAGGAACTTCAGAGAATTCCAAGTCAGGTGGATTCTAGTGGAATAAACATGAAAACACCCATTAGAGACCTAATCTGATCATTATCAATCAAAGAATAGCATGAGAGATCTCAAAATAGCATCAATTAATCATAAAATACACCATCATTTACTAACTTCCTCTTACTCCATACTTCTTCACATTTCAACAGATTAAGGGGAAATCCATGCAAGATGGATTTCCATGAAGGGGAAGACAAAATCAGGAAAATACGATCCCCGCAGAATCTCGTGAGGACTAGAAATCCCTGAACAACAGTGCTTACCTAGAGTTCGAGTGAGATCTGGGAAAATCCAGGGGAGAAAGAAATCCATGAAAATCTGGTCCATGCAGATTTCCATGAAGAACAAAAATGAGCAAACTCACAATGCTCAGCCGGAGTTCGAATGAGATCTGGGAAAATCCAGATGGGGTGGAAAATATCAAACTCAAGAGAAAACCTGAATTCCAACTGAGGCAAAACTAAAATTAGATCAAACAGAACAAAAGATAAAACACGGAGAAACAAAAGAACTCCCAAAAGCAAAGAAAATAATAGAGGCAAAGAAACCAAAAGAGAAGGGGGGCCGATTTTGATCCAAATCAAAGTGGGGTGGTTATACAAGGCATAATAGTAATGTTAAGAAATGTGTCAATGATCTCATCTTCTTGTCTCATAATATCTTCCCAAGGGGGAAAAGGAGAGGGACAAACAAGACTTTCATGATCCTGAATGATTGCATCTTCTTTCACCAAGATACCTTCGTCACTAATAGGAGAGGTGTCAACAGAAGAAAAATTATGGTTTTCATTATTCTCTTTCTTGTATCTTCTTCTATCATATCATCCTCACAAATTGGAGAGATAGTAGGGTTTGAGTAAGGGATATGCAAGGGGATATTAAGGATTGTCTAAATGGTTTGATTCTCTTTCTTTAAGATATTCTCATAACTAGGAAAGATAGTGGAAGAATGGGTAACATGTTTCTTAATGACCTCATTTTTGTGCTCTAAATTGAACTCATAAGAGGGAATGTTGTACTTATGCAATCCATTCTTAACCATGTCAAAACCACATCTCTTAAAAGGAAACATTCTAACATGAAAAAGAAAGCTATCTAACTTATGCAATGCTTTAGAAATTTCCTACAAATCTGAAGAATTTTCAATACTAAAATGATTTTTTGGAATGATTTTAAAAATGACTACACCAAATGGATGTTTAGACCTAAATGCATGAAATAGAAATTTTTGAAACTTTCCATACTAACAATATAGATTACTAGTAGGCCTTGGAATTAAAAAAAAAACCAAAAAGCTCAATAAAGTTGATTTTTATAGGCCTCCAAGGACTCTTAGTAGTAGTAAGAGAAATGCAAATCAGACACTTAAAAAGCACCTAGAAAGTTACCTAAAATTTATGTACAAGGACTCATTCACCCCTAGGCGAATGGGTCCTAGATAAAGGTTTTGAAAAGGTGAAAAAAGTAATTTTTGAGTTGTTTTATGTGTTTTCTATTGCTGGTTTCAAACTATAAGTGTAGTGGAAATTTTTTCCAGAATTTGATGTCTAAATACAAGTGAAATGAGGGACAAATGATGTCCTATATGACAATTGTTTGAAATGCAATTTTGTTTTGAATTTTCAAATGCAAGATGATATGATGCAATGCAATGAAAATGATATGTAAAAGTACTATTTTTTTTGTATTTTTCAGATTTAAGAGATCTAAACATGCAATCGTAAAAACCTTTAAAATGAAACGCAAAGATGAAAAGCAAACTAGCCACCATAAATGAGACCTAATTCAATGAAAAGAGATGCAAATGAATGTAAGATCTAGATCCAAGATGCAAATGGACTCCAAAATCAAAATATTCAATGTTCAAAAGTTGGGTTCACCAAAATGAAACATAGGGAATTAGGTTCACCATAATGGAATAATGGAAACCAAAATTATGCTCCTAATTCTCACTAATTTCATTCAAATTATGGGAGGAAAGATACATAAATAACAATTAAAAAAAAACTAACTATTATAACAAAAAAGAAAGGTTTTCAGATGTTGAAATGATTTGTACCTTGTTGGAAAAGTGCTTTTTTGCATGCTACAGAGGTCTCATTCGCCCTGTGGTGAATGGGTCCCTGCTAGGGCTCTGGAAAATCAATTTATGGGTTCTATTCTTCAATGTATTCACTCCTAGCCTACCAATTTTTAGGTCTCGATAGTTGGAAATGAGTTTTGTAAAGTAGTTTCTATGAACTTGCAATATAGATAACAACTTTTGCAACATTGTAAAAATTCTCTTCAAGATCTTCAATCTTCCTTCAACTTCTAAAATATACAATCACACATGAAAGGAGAAGAAAATGTTGATATTAGGGGATAGAGGTTTTTTTTGGTCAAACAACTTGTTGGTACTAATTAAACCTTAAATTGAATGAAAGCATGAAATGAAAGGAATGATGAATAACAAGTTTATGTACCAAATCACCAAACCTTTAATGGAAACCTTGGAATGTAAATCCACAAATTAGAATGTAGTGGACTTCATGAATGAGATTCTTGATCATAAACTTGATTGAAATTATGTCATTAAATCCTTGAATGAATATTTGCAGTGTCAAAAAATGTATCCTTGTACATTTTCACACTTAGTTTGGACCGATTTTAGTACCCTCTACATTAGTTTTCCTTTAGATCATCATCTATGGTCCCCTAAGACCCCTTATTATGTATCCCAAGGCACATTTCAACTGAAATCCTCACAAAATCCACAAAACAACTTAATATTTTGGTACTCCAACACTTTAAACTCCAAAAATTCTTAGGTAAGACCCATACACCACCTTGGGTGCATGAGTCCCGAGGTTGGTATTTTTCAAATTTAAGAGGAAAGAACCAAAATATTTAATTAAAAATTGGCTTATGTCAGCATTTTGGATCTAATAAGCAGTAAATTAGATAGTAATTCTTATAAATACAAGTTTCACACCCATTTTCAACAAGAGAGAGTTTCAAGAGTTTTAGGAGATTCGCAAGATAACTTCAAAAGAGCAAGGAGAATTCAAGCAAGCAACCAAAGTTGAAGTCTTGGAGCAACCTTCTAGTGTTTTTGTAGGTCTTCAATCTCACTTTCAGTCTAAGACCTAGCATTGTAAAAGATTGATAATGGATACCTATGGAGGATCATGATGGATTCTAGGTTGGGAGATGCAATTAGCCATCCTTCCAAGCCTAAGGACTTTTTTCTTAAGTGATCCCATGATCTTCCATTGTTATTCTACTTTCAACATAAGGTACATGCATTTTCATAGCTTACTAGGGTAATTTGAGATCTCCCATGTCAGTCATTCCATTTTCATTTTTTATTTAGGGATTATATTCTAACACATTTGAATAGGGTATCTTTACATCCTAGCTTGCATAATCTTATACACACTTAAGATTAGGGCATTCACAAACACTTCCATTTTCAAATTTATGTATCTTCATCAAGGTTTAACTATGAAACAAGGGGTTTGAACAAACCAAATCCCCATAAAAAATTAGCAAAATACCCTTGTTTTTTAGGTTTCCCATAGGTTCAGATCTATAGATATAGATTGGAAGAAATTGCAAGAGAAAGGCATCAAGTTCAAATCCTGATTTTTCAAGAAAGAAAAAGGAGACTAATATGCCACCTTGGGCATCTTAGTCCTACTATACCTTTTTATTTTTTATTTTTTTGAAGATCTTTTTTTGACATCTAAAGATTCTAGATTCTACTTGAAAACCTCCACTGGGACACATACACCAAGACTAGTGTCTTAGTCCTAGTAAGCATAAAATATAAAAAATTTAGTATTTTAGGATTCCTTTTGGAATTTGTAGACAAGTTCCTAGGTGCATACTTTCTAATTTCTAGTCTGTTAAAGTTCATTTATGCATTCATCTTTTAGCTTGCATTGTTAGATCTCATAGATTTCATTTTATTTATCATTTCTAAGCTTTAGCTTGGTAGTGAACACCTCAAAATAAAGAAGGGAACCTACTAGGTCTTCCTCAATCGTGTTGACTCACCTTGTGTTGATAGTCAGTTGATTGAGGATCCTAGGTTTCCTAATTAACCACCCACAAAGGAAAACCAAGTAGGGAGAGGATCTAACACATTCTTTCCCCAAATGTGGTCCCTATTTTCCTTCAGTTCATTTTGGTGAACCTGACCTTTAGACCCTTAATTTCTTATTTGGAGACCACTATAGCCCTAGATCTAGGCTGCATTCATCTTTGCATTAGTGAAATTGAATCAAGGGTTTCTAAATCTTGCATTAGTGAAAGTGTATATAGGTTGTATTTTTGCATCTTTTCATCATTTCATATCATTGAAAAATAAAAAAATTGAATTTCCATTACATTTTAAGTGCATTTAGAAGCATTCTTAGTTCATTTAAGATTGAAAAACTACATTCACAATTGCATCTTTTTGCTTATCATTTATCATTTGTGTTTAAATTCAATTGCATAAAATTTTGTTCTTGGACATAGGTCACCTGAATAGACAACCTAGAAACATAGTAAACCACTCAAAACTCCTTGTTTTTGCTATAAAAACCCTAATTGGGACTAAAACGCTAGTCTATCCATCTTAGTCCCTTTGAAGGAAATATTCCCTAATTTCTATGTGTTACATGTTTATTTTAAAATTATTGAGTCTGTAAAAAACCTTGATTTGGACTAAGTCACCCATTGGTGTCCTAGTCCCTATTGGAATTTGAATAAAAAAAATTTAGTGTTAAAAGCTTCATTTATGTGCTTTTGTTTGTTGTAGTTAGATCAATGTTTTAGTCTGTTGATTTTCTGTATCACACATTTTTGAGTTCATTTCAAGTACATGTTTCCATTGTTGATAGAGTTACATTATTTCACTTTTGTTTCATTAGTAGTAGACTTCATTTAGAATTCATTAGAAAACATAAATAAACACAAAAATAAAAAAACTTTAAACCAAATCAAGCATAAATTCATGAATCCCTTGGAGAAAGTATAGTTATTTGAGTATGTCAAATATCCTTTTCCAAGTTAACCTATCCCTCAAGCCCTTTAGTAGTGATGACTTTGACATGTTAGATGAAGCCCTTGAGGAATTCATATTGTAAGGTTCATCCAATAAGGCTTGTTCCAAGAAACCTAAATAAAGAAAACTTTATGTTATCCAACTTCAACTTATCCTTTACCCACCTTCAAACAAACATAAAACTCGAAACAAACCTATTCTTATCCTTGAGTCACCTAAGAAGAAATTTTCACAATAACTAAGTTATAATACTATTGCTCATACATATAACATAAGGAATAATAGACAACTGCAACCCAATCTTGTTTCATTACCATTTCCTCAACCTATCCTACCTAGCACTCCTCGTTTACCATCACATAGTGGAAAGGAGTATGGGATCTTATTCAAGCCTCACCTAGTTACGACACCATGCTTCAAACAGCTTTGCAACAAGTTGTAATTTCCCCTAGGTAAAATCCAAGTGATGTGGCACCTCTAATTCAAGGAATGAAAGTGGTTAACATTAACATTACCTTTCATTAAAGTGAGTTAACTCCCTTGGAAGTGAGAAAGAAAAATGAAGAATTCATGATAATAGCTATATAAAGGACAATAGGGATTAAATGAACACTTTTTGATAATGGTTTATCTCTTAATGTGTGTAGTGTAACTCTTTTGGACAAAATTCACATAGATAAATCATAAATTTAACCTGATTCCTTATTGATTCAAGGATTTGATAACATAGGTAAGCAAATGCTTAGAGTGATCAATTTTCCTATTACTATTAGAAAGGCCACATTACAAACCCCTATTCATGTTATGGCTTATGAGATCTCATATAATCTCTTTTTAGGAAGACCATGGATTCATGAGATGCATGTTGTGCCTTAAACTCTTCATTGCATAATGAAGTATGTTTACAACAATAATATAACTTACAAAGTTGAAATTGATCCTGAACCTAAAAGTTGCTTACATGTTGAAAAAGGAATGACAAGTCCTCTCAAAACATTAATTCCAACTTCAAAGATAGAACCTATAGCAGTATAACAACAAGAGATTGAAACAACATCAAAGTTGTTGAGAGATGACTAGGGTTCATTTGATTTCACATCTACATTCATGGGAGAATACAAGATCATCAACAAGATTGAAGAAGCAAAAGAGAAAACAATAATGTGAACACAACATACACAAGAGCTTACAAAGGGTGAAACTTCTACATCCATTCAAGAAAAAAATAGTTACACAACTAATTTTGACACAAATAATTCTGAGCCACTAGAAAATTTGAAAGAAATAAAAAAATTTAATGGAAGAGGTTATAAGCTTATGAATAAACTTGGTTATAGTGGAAAAGGATGTGACATGAATGAACAAGGCATTTTTGTTCCTATAGAGCCCTATCAACAAGATTACACAAGAGGTCTCAAATATTTTCCTTTAAAAGCATCAAAAAATCCTTCACTTAGCATCAACCATATCACCAAACATGTTCCTAAAACAACTATCACATTGAAACATCCTAAGTTGATAGATAAGAAGAATAATGATGGGAATTTGGAACAATTTCTGAGTGATGCAGGTATAAAAAAATTCCTAGGAGCCTCTGATTATCATTATAAGAAACAAGGTTATTATATTTTTCATAAAGAGATAAGTGACAATGGAGAAAAATAAGATGAGAAGCCATTAGACAATCAAAGTTCATTACATATACGAGACACAATCAATGTACCAATGGACATATCTAAACAGGAAAAAGTGATTCAAATATGGAGATGCCTTGATTGGGAAGAACAAGATAATCATGCAACATTATGACAAGAATTTCATGAAATATTTGCTTGGACTTATTCAGATATTCTTGGCATAGATGCTAAGATAGTGACACACAGCATAGTTCTTAAAGAAAATGCTAAACTGGTAAGATAAAAGATAAAAATATGAACCTTAAGATAGCTTTGTTGGTTAAGGTTGAGATTTAAAAACTCTTGGAAGTTTGCTATATACAACCTATTGATTATTCACCATGGATTTCAAATATTGTAACGGTGGCTAAACCAAATAATCATATTAGGATGTGTATGGATTTTCAAGAATTGAACAAAGCATCTCTAAAAGATGACTTTCCCCTTACTAATATAGTCATGATTGTTGATTCAATTGTTAGCCATGCTATGTTGTCATTCATGGATGGCTTTTCAGGATATAATAAAGTTTTCATTAATCCTCAAGATCAATATAATATAACCTTTACAACACATTAGGGAACATTTTGTTGGATTGTAATTCATTTTGGACTAAAGAATACTGGTGCAACATATCATTGAGCTATGACATTGATGTTTCATGATTACATTCATAAAATTTTGGATGATTATGTTGATGACATCTTAGTGAAATCCATGACTTGTGAAGACAATGCTAATATCCTTCAACAAATCTTTGAATGCATTCACAAATATAATATGAGATTGAATCCAAAAAATTGTTTTTGGAGTTGAAAGTGGAAAACTTCTAGAATTCATTGTGTTGCATAGAGGAATTAAGGTGGAAATGAAGAAAATTGACTCAATTATAAGCATGCCACCTCCTAGAAATATATAGTAATTACATAGTTTTCAAGGAAAGATTCAAGATATTCACCAATTTGTTGCATCATTGGAAAATCAAACCTTACTTTTTACTAAACTTCTCAAAAATAAAGTGGAATTTAAATGGAATGAAGATTTTCGAAAATCATTTCAAGAATTAATTGAATACCTATCCAACCCTGCAATATTACAATAAAAAATTCAAGGAAAACCTTTCATTCTTTTCAGATCAGCATCAACCCTCACTCTCACAGTGATTTTGGCTCAGAAAGATGATGATAATAAGGAGCATCTTGTTTATTACATTAGTAGAACATTTGATTGATTATAAAACTTAATACAATGCTCTAGAGAAACAATTCTTAGCCCATGTGTTTGCCACTAGTGAGTTGAGACATTACTTTCTTAATGTCAAATTGCATGTGATAACCTAGTTTGACACTTTAAAACATCTCTTTAGCAAAATAGATCTATCAGGACACCTAGAAAAATGGGTAATGATGTTAACTGAGTTTGACCTTAATTTTATCACACAAAAAGGAATTAAAGGACAAGCCTTGACTGACCATTTATTTGAAGATCCTTCACCATTAGTAACACAAAACCATGATTCATTCCCTAATGAGAATATGTTAACAATTAAAATTGATACATGGGAGTTATATTTTTATGGCTCTAAATGTAGAATTGGCTCCGATGTGGGGGTTTTATTAGTCTCGCCATTAGGAAACCTATTCCTTTGTTTTACTGATCAAACTTCCTATGCACAAACAACACAACTAAGTATGAAGCTTTAATTGCTAGCATATGTGAAGCTCTTACTCTTGGGGATTGAAACATTAAGATATTTGGTGATTCACAATTAGTCATTAAGAAAATAAATGGAACATATCAAGCAAAGTATGAAAAGTTATCAAAATATAAGGATATTACAATGACTATTTTAGAGAGTTTTGAGTTGTACACCATTGATAACATCTCATGAAAAGATAATCAGCATGCAGATGCAATGGAAAGTGAAACTTCCCTTATATGTCCTGACGATACCTCAACATATTTCATATTCATTTTCCATACAATTAAAGAGCCATCAATAGACAAAAAAGGTTAAAAAGAAGTGTTATTGACTACTACACAAGACTCTAGTGAATGGTACTCACCAATATTTAATTATTTGAAAGAAGGTAATTTTCCTAAGCCAACAACTAAAAAAACTCATTCTTGCCTTCAAAAACTTGCATCTAGACATATAATTCTCCTGGGCGTCTTGTATAAAATGTCTTTTGATGGTCTTTTACTTAGTTGTCTTAAACAATTTTAAATTCCTATAGCACTAACAAAAGCTTGTGCAGGTGCTTGTGAGGGGAATTTTGGAGGAAGATCATTAGTTCAAAAGTTGATATGAATAGGATATTATTGGAGAAATATGGAACAAGATTGCATCAAATACATTAAGAAATGTCACAAATGTCAAGAGCATAAATTTTTTATTCATGCTCCTACTTTATAGCTTCATTCCCAAGCTCATATTTGGCCATTCTTGGTATGGGGTATGGATATTATTGGACAAATATCATTGCATTCATCTACTAGACATACAATTATAATTACGGCAACAAATTATTTCATGAAGTGGGTAGAAGCCATTCCCTTACATTCAACAACCGCTGATGTAATATGTCGTTTCATATTTGAACACATTATTGCTCATTTTGGACTCCCTTCCACATTATTTTTAGACAATAGGAAACCATTTAAGAACAATGATGTGAATAAGTTCTTAGACACGTTTGATATTCAACATCACTTTTCAAAACCCTACTACCCACAATATAATGGACAACTAAGTCAAATAATAAAACTATTGATTAAATTTTAAGGAAAATGGTGAACAAACATAATAAAGATTGGCACAACTAACATATGCATTATGGGATTATAGTACTAGTATTTGAACATCAATGAGAAACACTCCTTATAACCTTGTTTATGGTGCCAAGGTGATTATGCAATTGGAGTTAGATATCCCTTCACTAAGAATCACTCTTCAATGGCCAATCAATGACAATATTTATAAAGATTACATCAGCTTGAAATGCTTGACGAAAAGTGTATCAATTCCCTTTAACACCTTCAAGCTTACAATAGGAAAATGTAATGAAGCTACAAAGATCATGTCATCCCTCATTCATTTAACAAAGGTGATTTGGTGTTATATGAGAATCAATGTAACGTCAATGCCGCCTCGACTGAAAAAGGAAAGTTTATCCCTAATTAGTTAGAACCTTACATAATTGAAAAAATCTATGGATCTAGAGCATACATGATAACAAAAATGGATGGTACACTTTTTAAAGAACCTATCAATGTTGTGCATTTTCATTGGTATTATGTCTAGCTTTTCTAAATATTGTGAGTATTAAAGCAATATTGTTAGAGTTAGTAGATAGCATGCTACTGCCTCTTGCATTTGCTTCATTCTTGACAAATAGCTTTTTGTGTCTCGAATAATAAGGTAATTATTCAAATTTAGTATTGGGTTATTATGTTGGTGTGAATAAGTCTTGTTCCTAGTTAATTCCTTTACTAGGGACTTAGTGGACTTAATTCACATGTTAAGTTTACTTAGGCTATTAGTTTTCTTATCTAGACAAGTTATAGTTGTCTTATCTAGACTTTACATTTTCCTAGGTAGTTATGAGTTAGTTGTCTCATGTGATAGGATAAAGACACTTGTCATTATCTTGTCTTATCCTATCTCTCATCCTTTCATTTATAAGCAAGGAATCTCTAGCATATTTTTCATGGAACCTATTGTAGTAATATTGATCATTGTATCATATTGCAATTCTTGTTTGGTGGAATGGCATCTTCAACTATTGCTTCTCTCTATTTCTTGTGGAGGTTATTAGGTGTTCTTGATTGAAGATCTTGGGTTGCTCACTTCAACATGGTATCAGAGCTTGAATCTAGCAAGCTCCTTCCTTTTTTCATTAGAGAGTTTCCACCATCAAGTTCTATTGTGATTTGAGTTTGAAGCTTAGATCTAGGAGGTAGATGATATTTTAGAGTAGTTTCAATCAAATTAGACCTTGCCATCGCATTCAAGAGGTTGGGTAGATGAATTTTGACTATTAATTCATCCATTTTTGACACTGTTAGCTAGAAGCTTAGGAAAAAATATTTTTCTTGGACAAGCCATATGGCCTCCCGAATGGTACAATTGACATATTTTTGCAATAAAATATTTGCAAAAATATTTCGTGATTTATTCAAAAAAATTGGGGCAATTTTTTCATAATATTGGGCATATTAATATAGTTGGGGTTTTATTTTTCTATGGAATATGGAATATTGAAGGACCAACAAAATACTTTGTTGAGGTCTTAGACATTAATTCCTAGTACTTTGGTCAAACATTCTCAATGCCAGCCATTTCATATTCCAACTGACCATATAACACCGGTTGTCTGAACAAAGTCAGCGCCTAGCAAATTTGGCTGAGATTATTTTCATACATCCATAGAGCCTCCTTGTTTCCCATACATAGTCACATATTCATCGACCAAATTGCTGAATTCATTTAGTTTTTGGTAAAGCCTTCGATCTAGCTAGATTATCAGTCATTTCATCTTAGAATGAAGTTATTCATTGCATGGAATAGGTTTTGATCATCAGTCACACCAATCAATTCACCCCAATCAGTGTACAACCTCCTCTGTAGATTTGTTGATGGACTATAAAAATTACATATTCATTTAATATTTTATGCACTTGTGTTTTGATTGGCTTCCTAGGAATCTCTCTCCACCGAATTCCTATTGAGTTCTTAGATTAGCGTACCTATCAAATCCCTAAGGTTTGCAATCTTTGGCATCCTTTCCATCCATTGCCTAGGGTACTATGTGGCCAATCCCTTTTTTTTATTTGGCATACACTGCTAAGTTTCATTCTTGCCCATTGACCACCATCTATACTCCATAGCCAGTAATCACTTGCCAGTCAATTCCTTTCATTCATCAGTTCAGTGTTCACCACCATTTACCTCTCACCAGTGACTCACAACCTTTGAAGCTCGAGATCCTTTTCTTTTTGCCACAAGTCTTTTGTAAAGTTTGTTGCATTACTAATTGACTACATATTCCTCTATCATTAGGTACTATACTTGACCTAATCACTACTATGTTTTTTCTTTTATTGACATATTCAGCTCCATTAGTGTACCATCTCTTTTGAAATCAACATTAGCATAGTACGATTTGATCTTTGATTGGTTTTTTTATGTCCTAAATTTTTTATTAAAAACTTTAGCAAGCCGACATCAATATAAGGATTTTTTTATTAAAAACCTTGCATTGTAAAAGGGCAGATGGTTTATTAAGGTAGTGGGGTGGAGTGGCCCGCAGGTGGCATGGTCACTAGGGCACCACCCCCACTCTTCCCATCCACCACCAATGGTGGTGGTAGGCCTAAAACCCTTTTTTTAACATTGATATGTAGTGGAGGTCATATTGGTGGGCCAACGACCCATTTTTTTGACACTATTTAGTATTTATTTTTGACCCTAGTTAGTATAAAAAGGTCATTTTTTAGGCACTTTTTTCCTTTTTGAATAATTTTCACCCCAGGTGGAAAACATTTGGAAATTAAATACTACCAGAAAGTTGGTGAGCTCAACTTTTCAGTGGTATAGGTGATTTTTAGGAATTTTTTTGTTTGGTTGCATTTATAGCCTATTGAAGTCAGATGTCCATTCTACACTCCTGATCTCAGAACTTTTTCTCCATTCATCTATTTTTCATGATTCTTGTGGCATTGGAAAGGTCTCTCTGAGCTCTTCAGAGTTCCTGATGCACTTTTCTAGATTTGGAACTAGGTATAATTAATTCATATTTTTGTGTTTTAACACTCTGGTTAATTACTTAGATATGTTGGCACCTGGAATCATTTTTGTTTGCATGGGATGGCTTCATTTGGGCTGCTTTATATGTATTTCCTGCATTTTTTCCTTTGTGGACATTTTTGATATCATTCCTAAGAAAATTCTTATATGTAAAATGTTGGTGTAATTAATTATTTAATTACACTTCCATAAGTTTACTTAGGTAATATTTTAATTCCTAGGTTATAATTGTCATCCTTATCTTGTTGAGCTATCTTGTTGCTCAAAATAAGATTAGGGTTATGCATACATTGCTTTTATAAAGAAAATCATCTCATGTAATTATTGATTTCCTAAATAATATTATTTTGCATATCTTCATGCAAAGCTTTGATACCATGTTAGAAACCAAGATTAGACATGCAAATCAGAAAATCCTTCCATAGAAGAGAAATTCAAAGGGCATATCTTTTGCATGTCCTTGAACTCAGATGAATCTTTTTTCACTTTAGGGGGCATATCTTTTGACTTGGTGATCCTTTTTTCACCATTCTTGAGGTGTTGGAAAGCTGGTTTAGTCCTCTATCACTAATTAGTTGCATATTCCTCTATCATTAGGTACTATAATTGACCCGATCACTACTATGTTTGTCTTCTATCAACATATTCAACTCTTTCATCAGCGTACTATCTCTTTTCAAATTGGAATTAGTACAGTATGATTTGATCTTCGATTGGTTTTGTTATGCCTTAAAAAGTTTATTAAAAACTTTGGCAATCCAACATCAATATAAGGATTTTTTTACTAAAAACCTTTCATTGTAAAAGGGTAGATGTTTTATTAAGGCAGTGGGGTGGGGTGGCCCATAGGTAGCATGGTCATAGGGTACTAACCCCACTCTTCCCACCCACCACCAATGGTGGTGGTAGGCCTAAAACCTTTTTTTTAATCCAGATATGTAGCAGAGGTCATATTGGTGGACCAGCGGCCCATTTTTTTTACACTATTTAGTATTTATTTTTGGACCCTAGTTAGTGTAAAGGTCATTTTTTAGGCACTTTTTTTGTTTTTGCATAATTTTCACCCCAGGTGGAAAACATTTTAAAACGAAATATTGCTAGAAAGTTGGTGAGCTCAACTTTTCAGTGGTATAGGTGATTTTTAGGAATTTTGTTGTTTGGTTGCATTTATTGTCTATTGAAGTTAGATGTCCATTCTACACTCCTGAGCTCAACTTTTTCTTTGTTCCTCCATTTTTCATGATTCTTGTGGCGTTGGAAATGTCTCTCTGAGCTCTTCAGAGTTACTCATGCACTTTTTCTAGATTTGGCACAAGGTATAATTAATTTAGTTTTGTGTTTTAACACTCTGGTTAATTACTTAGATATGTTGGCAACTGGAATCTCTTTTGTTCACATGGGATGGCTTCATTTGGGCTACTTTATATGTATTTCCTTCATTTTTTCCTTTGTGGACATTTTGTGCATCATTTGTAAGGAAATTCTTATATGTAAAATGTTGGTGTAATTGATTATTTAATTACACTTGCATAAGTTTACTTAGGTAATATTTTAATTCCTAGTTTATAATTGTCATCCTTATCTTGTTGAGCTATCGTGTTGCTCAAGATAAGATTAGGGTTATGCATACATTACTTTTATAAAGCAAATCATCTCATGTAATTATTGATTTCCTGAATAATATTATTTTGCACATCTTCATGCAAAGCTTTGATACCATGTTAGAAACCAATATCAGATATGCAAATCAAAAAAGCCTTCCACAAAAGAGAAATTTAGAGGGCATATTTTTTGCACGTCCTTGAGCTCAGATGAAGCTTTTTTTGCTTCATAGGGCATATCTTTTGACTCGGTGATCCTTTTTTCGCCATTCTTGTGGCATTGGAAAGCTAGTTTAATCCTCTACATAGATCTGAGGTCCATTTTTATCAGCGAGAAAATTGAAAACTTTAGTTTGTGCATGCACTCATTCTTGTTTTATTGCAGTAGGTTTACTTTTTCTCTCTCATTTATGCATGTTTTGCATTATCTTCTTTTGCAATCATTGGGTATTGTAATCAATGAACTGATATAAAGTTCCATCGGGGGGTTTCTTGCATAATAATCTGATTAGAGTGTAGTTTCACTTTGATCTCCATCATGATTATTCATGACAACTCGCATAGGTTGTATCTAGTTTCCTAGTTTCTTTTGGCCACATCTTGCTTATAGCTTGACACATATCAGATTCAAATCAGTTCACACTTCATATTGAGAGCCTATGGTTATTGGTCTGCACTAGGTCACATCTTAGTTTGAGGGCCACTAAATTTGTGGTTAATGTTCCAGAATCTTCATGGTACTTGCTCCTATGGATCAATTTTAGTCATAGTTTGGCATCGACATCAAGATACATGACTTCCAGATTCTTTCATCATATCATTCCCTCTTATGGGGGGCATCATTTTATTTATTGTTGCTTCAAAGATTCTAGGGTTGTTCTAGTGTATGAGTTTTCTAGTGTTCTGTGGCATTGAGTCTATTGTTGCATTATTATGATTATGTTATGGTTTCTTGTAAACAAAAGTATCTTTCATTGCTTTTCAGATTTAGGTTTTAGTGTTACTCCAGAGTGTTATTCCAGTGCTTCTTTGCAGTAGGTCATCTCATTGAGGGGGGGTTTTGTCCCACTAGGTTTTCTCCTCTTTCTCATCCATTGTATTTGTACATGGGTACCTGATTATGCCTTGTTGTCGGGACCCATTCATGCTTTCTTGCATTCATCTTAGTTTTAGGTGCTTACTTTTTTTTTCTCCCTAAGTTGCACTTATGGGGGGTTGTTGGTGTAATTAATTATTTAATTACACTTGCATAAGTTTACTTAGGTAATATTTTAATTCCTAGGTTATAATTGTCATCCTTATCTTGTTGAGTTATCTTTTTGCTCAAGATAAGATTAGGGTTATGCATACATTTCTTTTATAAAGTGAATCATCTCATGTAATTATTGATTTCCTAAATAATATTATTTTGTACATCTTGACGCAAAGTTCTTGGTTTTTTTGAATTTATCTTCTATGGAAGGATTTTTTGATTTGCATCTTTGATCTTGGTTTCTAACATAAAAGAATTGAGATAAAGTGCCACACTATTGTACATGTATTTTGGTGTTTTTTCACATATGCTTGCATCATATTTTGTACTCACACTATATTATAAAGTTCCATTGGGGGGGTTTTGTAGTGCCTTGTTATTTTCCATCACACCTTTGTCAAGTGAGTGTCCCTCCAAGACAGCAATAAATATAGGTGATTCTTGCCTCATGCCTATGTGCTTTGTTTTGCACACCCTTCTTTAGTTGTAGGTACATCGTTGTGCACTTTCAGATGTTGTTTCTTCTCCTTCATGCAATACATGGTGATACACAAGGTTTTAGTGGATTTGTCATGTCTCTCCCAAGTCAACATTATGGGGGGTATTATACTGTTTGTGCTAATGCTTCCTTGGTTTTGGTTCAGAGTGAACTATGTATCTAGTATTTGTTCCTATGTATTAGGAAGATGCAGCGATTGGTTACCCATGCATTTTAGTAAGATGGAGCATTTACCATATCGATACTCTTGCATTCATGTTTTATGGAGGAAACCTTTCATCCTCAATTGATCAATGTTCTTTAGACTATTGGAACCTATATTTTCAACTTACATTGGTTGAGTTGTGTCGTTGAGGTCACTTGTGTAGATTCATGTGCCATCTATATTTTCAATTGAAAGATGTTATTTCCTTTTTTTTTCCATTTGATCATTGTTCAATAGTTTTGTTGGGGGCACTCATGTAGATTGTTGTCTTCTTGATCCTAATCATCTATTTTTTAGAGGAGGTTCTTTAGCTACAACAATATAGAAATCATCTTTTGATAGTTGTTTGTAGTTTCTTCCTACTTCAATGATTTTTTTCATGCTCTTGTGTTTATCTCTTTTGGAGAGGAGCTTTCTCCCATAGGGTTTTTCTCATTTTCTCCATTTGTGAGAGATTTTAGTTTAGTTTTGTACTTGCATACCTCATCAAGCCTTGTTTCCAGGACCCATCTTTTGCATCTTTTTTATTCATTTGTTCCTCCCTAAGTTGCACTTAAGGGGGTGTTGGTGTGAATAAGTCTTGTACCTAGTTAATTCCTTTACTAGGGACTTAGTAGACTTAATTCACATGTTAAGTTTACTTAGGATATTAGTTGTCTTATCTAGACTTTACATTTTCCTAGGTAGTTATGAGTTAGTTGTCCCATGTGATAGGATTAAGACACTTGTAATGATCTTATCTTATCCTATCTCTCATCCTTGCCTTTATAAGCAAGGCATCTCTAGCATATTTTGCATGTCATCTATTGTAGTAATATTGATCATTGTATCATATTGAAATTCTTGTTTGGTGGAATAACATCTTCCATTGTTGCTTCTCTCTATTTCTTATGGAGGTTATTTGGTGTTATTGATTGAAGATCTTGGGTTTCTCAATTCAACATCTTACTTTGAGTATCATGCTATTTAGACCTTATCTTGTATTTTGTGCTATATTAGATCCTTATATGCATTTAATGTTCTACAATTAGATCATAGTTACATTTAATTTAACATAACATACTTCATCATAATATTTAGTCTAAGAAAGCTTAAGAAAGTTTAATTAGATAAAATAAAGAATGTTAGATCATGGAGACATTTATTAAATAGTCTTACAAAGATTATTTAGTAAATCGCATTGTCATCTAACACATAACACATAAATATAAAATACAAACATATATTACCATATATATATATATATATATATATATACATAATAAGTCTAGGTACATGTCATCAATGGTACAATGCTACTATGGCCTATTAGTGCCCAATCCCTTAGGATCCGATGGTGGTCATCGAGAGATGGTGGTGTGTGATTGCAATATGCTCATAGATCTTGTCACCTCCATAAGGTTTGTAGTCTCCCAAGAGCTACACCCTCACATACCATAGAATCCACATGCTCTCAGTCTATGCAGCCTCTATCTACCTATACCCTATCAAGCTCTCTCTATAGTCTCTCGATCTTTGACCGTTGGGTTCCCTATGTATTATATCCTCAAGATGCTCAAGACTCATCTAAATTTGCTTGTAGTGCTGATAGTTGACACATGGATTGATTAGCATGCTTGGATGCACTCTTTTATGATTCTCTATGTAACATAAGGCTCTAATAGATCCCCATGACATTCCATGATCAGTGGGGGCATGTAACCTATGGAAACAACCTTGTATGAGGGTAAGGGTGGCACTATGTCTACTATCACTCATCAAAAGACATCCTCAAGATCTCTCACATGCCATGTAAGATAAAAATCATAAGAATAATGAGTACATATCATCATAATACATATAAAATAAAATTGCATATGATCATAATAAAAAAATCATAAGCATAATCATAAATAAAGTATCATCACTTGGGTCTCTAGTATGATCTATAGGAACCATAGGTGGTCTTCTACTCTCACCATGCTCATGAATGTTGGCATGTTCTACAACTAGTGACTATGATCTAGTGACCTATGTGGGGACTGAATCTCTCCACTCAAGGATGAATGGAATATCCTTAGCTTTATCATTGCCCTCACTCATGGGATAGCTCTCCTCATCCTCATCCTCCTCCTCTATCTCCTTAACTTCCTCCTCCTCTCCCTCATATTCAAATAGATCAACTACCCTAATCCCCTTGCCTGGCTTCTTATCATCATCATCCCCATGATCTAGTAAAGGTCTTGTGTAACCCATAGGATAGCCATAAGAAATATTGGCATTGGCCGTGTTGTCTCCCACCACTTTTTGTACTCAACTGTAGTACCTACCTCATCACCATCGGAGATTGGGAGCATGTCCAAGTCCTCATCTAAATCACTAGGAATAACATCATCAGCTGTTAGATGCCTTGTGTTCCTAGGCCTATGAGCACTCTACATTGATCATCTATATGAAGGCTATGGTATTGGTGGTCCCTATATCTGTACAAACTATCTCATCATGTGATTGTAGTAGAATGGTCTCACTACATAGTCACATCTCCCTAGTAGTACTTGATCCCTCTACATCCATCTCAATTGTCCCATGTCATCTAGTTATTGTGGTGTCATCTAGTATGGTCTCCATGAAATATCCTTATGATCCAAATGATCGAATATGACCCTCCAAAATAGAACATCCTTGTATTTCCATGCCTATCTGAGAGAATAACTGAAGGAAAGTGGATTTACCATGATAATGACAATAAAAAATCATGTAGGTCTAGTGCATGTGATGTGCTCCAAGCACCAAACCTATAATAATATGTAGGGTAGCATATAGTTCACCTCTTAATAGACAAACAATCCCATATCATAGTAAAAATGTGCCAATATGCTCCATCCCCAAGCATATAAAACTCGGTAGTGCTCCATGTTCTTTATCATGTGAACTAGTCCTCCCTCTCAATGAACTCCTTGCCCATCTAGGACTAGTATTAGGGCTATAGTGAAAATCATGATCCACTTGATGAGTGTTGACTATGCATGTAAAATCAATTGTAGTTCAATGTGTGGCCCCACATGTCTCTCTCAGATCTGATGGCCAAGGTAGTACCCAATGTTTTCCCTCATGTCCTCATGAGTCCTACCCTCTGCTACATGGATTGTCTCACTATGGATGGGCACTCAAAGGATGTAGTGGACATCCTCTAGTGTGATGGTCATCTCCCTAGTTAGAAGTTGGAATGTCTAGGTGTTTGCATTCCACCTCTCCACTAATGCCATGAGCATGGCATTGTGGTATCTCATAGGTGGAGTTAGATAAGCCCATTATATTCTTGTCTACTGTAGAATTTGAATGACATCCTCTAGAAGATGTGTAACAAGCTCTCGAAGGCAATGAAACATCCTATCACCCAGGTGCTGATGCGATCGAGGAGGAGTCTAACATAAAAATAAAAAATATCACCAAAAATAGTCTAAAAGTCTTAATCTATGCATTAACAATAAAAAAGTGTGCTAAAGTTGCTCTAGAATGCTTTTCTAAGGGTTCTAGACACTTTATTCCCTTTTTGGCAGAATTTGCAAAAAAGTGGGACACTTTGTGAAAAAATGGGACACTTTGTAAAATATTTTCCTAGCATCCTAAATCTATCTAAAAATAAATAAAATATAGGAAAATACATCAAAACAAAGTATAGAGAAGGTAGAATCCACTCACTATATGTTGAATCTCATCTCGTGCAACTACATCACATAGAATCTCAAGTCTTGGATGTGTGTATGGTTGCCTACTCAACATTGTCAGTCACTCTCCACTAGTCACTCTGAAAAAGGGTAAAAGAAAAAATGATTGTAATTTATTTATCCTTTACCCTTATACACTCTTATGTAGGTCATTTTCATATTTAAGAAAATAAGTACTTTTAATTCAAATTAGCATATTACGAGCTAGTGAACTTCATTTTTTATGCCATCTGTTGTGTTAGATTTGTAATTCCAGTCCCATTCTCATCAAATGTCTATCATCATGTGGTATGGTACTTATAAATACTCTATGCTATGACATGAATCAATAGGGGGCATACAACTATCCTCGAATTTTATTTCTTAAGGAAGTTAGATAAGAGGATTTTTGAAGAATTAATGAATTTGTGTTGTAGGATGCAATTCCTAACATTGTGGTTTTGTAGATAACTACAATGGGGGCTTCATTCTCCCTAAAAAATCCATATGAGCATCCTTTTATAAAGTTTACTTTTCAAACTAATTTAGCTTGCATATGCACATAGTATCATATGGGTGCTAAAGTGGGGGCTAAATGTAGTGTCAAAAAATGTATCCTTGCACATTTTCACACTTAGTTTGGACCTATTTTAGTATTGTCTGCATTATTTTCCCTTTAGATCATCTTCTATGGGCACCTAACACCCCTTATTATGTATTTTGAGGCATATTTCAATTGAAATCTTGACAAAATCCTCAAAACAACATAATATTTTTGCACCTGAACACTTTAAACTCTGAAATAGCTTAGGTGGGACCCATATGCCACCTGGGTGTATGAGTCTCAAGGGTGGTATTTTTCAAATTTAAGAGCAAGAAACCAAAATATTTAATAAAAATTTGGCTTATGTCAGTATTTGGGATCTAATAAGCAGTAAATTAGATAGTAATGTCTACATATACAAGTTTCACACCCATTTTCACCTAGAGAGTTTAAAGAGATCTAGGAGATTTACAAGAGAACTTGAATAGAGCAAGGAAAATTCAAGCAAGCAGCCAAATTTGAAGTCTTGGAGTAGCCTTCTAGTGTTTTTTAAGGTCTTCAAGCTCACTTTCATTCCAAGATCTAGCATTGTAAAAGAATGATCTGTAGTGGATGCATATGAAAGATCATGATGGATTCTATGCTGCGATATCCAACTAGCCATCCTTCCAACTTGTCTGAGAACTTGTTTCTTAAGTGATCTCATCTACCATTATTATTCTACTTCAAACATAAGGAAGGTACATTCATTTTCATAGCTTACTATGGTGGTTTGATATATCTAATGTGAGTCATTTCCATTTTCATTGTTCATTTAGGGATTCTATTCTAATACATATGAATAGGGTTTCGTTACATCTTAGCTTGCATAATCTTAGACACACTTAAGATCAGGGAATTCACACACACTTCCAAGTTTTAGATTTATGCATCTTCATCAAGGTTTAGCTACCAAACAAGGATTTTGACCAAGGTAAAACCCCATAAAAAATCAACAAAATATCCTTGTTTTATAGGTTTCCCACAAGTTTAGATCTGGGGATACATATTGGAAGAAAGTGTAGGAGCAAGGAATCAAGTTCAAATCTACATTTTTTAGAAAATAAAATTAGGACTACTATGCCACTTTGGGCATATTAGTCTTGTTGTACATTTTTTTAGGATTTTTCTGAGGATCCTATTCTGACATTCAAAGATTCCAAAATCTGCCTAAAAACGTCAATTGGGACCCATACATCTAGACTGTCGTCTTAGTCCTGGTAAGCATAAAAGATCAGAATTTCAGCATTTCAAGACTCCTTTTGGATTTTGCAGACTTCCCAGGTGCACACTTTCTAATTTATAGTCTATTAAAGTTCATTTATGTATTCACATTTTATCTTGGATTGTTAGATATCAGACATTTCATTTCATTTTGTCTTTTCTAAGCTTTAGCTTAGTGGTGAACCCCTCAGAACCAAAAAGGAAAGCTACTAGGTCTTCCTCAATTGAGTTGACTCACCTTGCATTGATATTCACTTGATTGAGGATCTGAGGTTTCCAAATGAACCACCCACAAAGTAAAACCAAGTAGGGAGAAGAGCTAACACATTCCTTCCCCACTTGTGGTCACTATTTTCCTTTGTTTCAATCTTGAATAATACATCATCATATTGGCTCCTTCAACATGCATGTCTTTGATATGATGAAATCTATTTTATTACTTCAATAAACCTTTGACAATATTCCCTTGAATTCCTTTACGATGCTCTTGAAATTCTCTCTTGATCTCACAAACTTTCCCTAAGAAATTCTTGCATAAATATTCTAGGAGAAACTAAGAGAAAAGACCCCTTATTTATACATAACTCAATATTAACTCCCGAAATTCAAATATCTCAAGCTGAAAATGGATCTAACATTTGAATTTGGTGAAATCCTACCCAAATACACCTTGAAATGGGTGTCCTATGTTAAGGACGACCCATTCATCACCTTGGGAAAATGGGTCCTAGTACACTCAACTAGGACCTATTTCAAGGGGGATGGATTATTATGATAAAAGGGGGTCCTAGGACCTATTGATGACCTATTCACCCATGGGAAAATGGGTCCCAAGTCACTAACCTAGGAATCAAACCTTATAAAATCAAGTTTTATGAAAAACTATTAATGGGTGTTGGGCTTAATCCCTCACAAGTTGCATTTAATTGGGATTGGATTTGAACTTAGGAGGCTAATTAAGGATTTATTAATTCTATTTTGATTAAGAGGGCCCAAAATTTAATGTGAATGTGTAAAACACATTACAACACTATATTAAGGCATCAATTAGGCTCCTTTAATTAATTATTCCCAAAAGAGTGAGAAAAAAGGGTTACTTTTTCCATCACTACATTGGTTTAGCATTTTCATCGAGAACTATGTTGTGTGTCACTATCTTAGCATCAATTCCCGACATGTCCAAATAAGTACAAGAAAAAGGTTCTTGGAATTCATGGAGTAACATTGCATGATCTTCTTGTTCATCTTCATCAAGGTACTTTCCTATTTGAATCACTCTATCTTCATTAGTTGTATCCATTAGTATATTGATTATATCTCCCAAAGGATGTTTATTTTGTATCAAAATTTATTCTTCTTTATCATTGTCAACATCATTAACTTCCTTTTTTTCATCCAATTGTTTAGTACTAACCATAGCACAAGTAAATTGTTTCTTCTTAGATGACTTTTCATAGACTCCTAACATTTCTTTGATAGGTTCATCATCTTCAAAGTATTCCAATGATTCTTCACATGTTGTATCAATCAACGCAGGATTCTTTAAAGTGAGAGTTGTATTAGAGGGGTTACACATGATAGTGTTGATGTTGAGTGAGGGTCTTTTTTCATTGTGTTATCTTACAAGGACAATATCTAAGTCCACTTTTTATCTCTTGTGTGTTAGGCTCTATAAGGACATGAATGCCTTGTTCTTTTCTTTGACATCCTTTCCCATTATATCCAAGTTGTTTCAAGAGCTCATAACCTTTCCCATAAAGTATTTCCATCTCTTTTGGGTTTGGTGGTTGTTGGTTATCTATCTCATCAAATTTTGTTGTGTAACATATGTCCTCTTCTAGAGTGGATGAAGTAGATGCTTATGAGTTTTCTTCTGAATTTTGTGTTGACGTAACCATTGGCTATTTTTTATTTTCAATTTTTTTTTTGTAATCTTATACTATCCCATGAAATTTGGTGTGAATTCTAAGGAACCCCAATCATCTTCTAATAACTTCATGACTTCATCAATGCTTGTCACTTGTTCTTCATCTTTTGTAGTTGGTATCAATGATTTCTCAGTATTCTATCTTTCCCTCTTGACATGCAAACAACTCTTAGGTTTAGGATCAACCTTGATTGTGTAAAATTTTTTGTTATAAACATACTTCATGACATGATGGAGGGTTGATGGCATTGCTTTCATTTCATGGATCCATGGTCTCCCCAAGAGGAGATTATAAGATAGATCATGAGGCATAACATGGACCAGAGTTTGTAATTTTACTTTTCCAACTATGATAGGTAATGTGATAAATCCCAACAAGTGTTTTTCTAAATTATCAAACCCATAGATAGATAAAGAATAAGGGACAATGTCACTCTTATTCTTATAAATTTTTAGAAAAAGGTTCACACTACACACATTAAGAGCTGAACCATTATCAACAAGGGTTCTTTTTTTCATAGTTCTATTAACATCAACTACTATCATGAATGCTTCATTTCATTTTAGAACTTCCAAGGAGGGTAACTCGCTTTGGTGAAAAAAAATTAAATTAGGAACATTCATTCCTTGAACTAGTGCTGCAACATTGTTTGAGTTTGCATTAGAAGGAACCATAACTTGTTGTAAGGTTGTTTGAAGCATACTATTGTAATTTGGCGATGCTTGAATAAGGTCCCATAGAGATATCTTAACAAGTGTGTTCTTAATTTGTTCAACAAGATCATATTCCTTTCCACTATTCGAAGGAAAACACAAAGTACTAGGAAATACATGTTAAGGCAAAGGTAATGAAACAAGAGTGGTTTGTTGTTTCCTATTGTTCCTTGAATTGTATGCATGAGAAATGGTATTATAATTTGTTTTTTGTGAGACATTGTTTTTAGGTGGTTCTATGATAAGGATAGGCTTGTTTTGAACTTGAGGTTGTTGTGAAGGAGGGTAAATGATAATTTGTGTGATTGTATTAACAACCCTATGGTTTATTTTGTTAGAAAAAACTTTAGTGGATGAACCTTACAAGATGAAATCCTCAAGGGCTTCATCTAACATATCAAATTCATCATTACCAAAGGGCTTGAGGGATAGGATAACTTTGAAAAAGAGATTATACATAATCCAATATCTATTCTTTCTCAAAGGATTTCATTCATTTCTTTTGATTATTATTTTTTTTTTTTTCCAATTGTAGACATGAAAAATGTACCAATGGATACCGATACACCTGATCCTAATTTTACTAACACCATTTCATCCTAAATCATCTCCCTCATTGATCATTTGATTAAATTCATCAATCTTCATCTCTTAATTAAATAAATCAAACTTATCTAATTAAGTCTATAGACACTAAAAAATGACCTAGGCCTACAAGCTCTATTTTTCTCCTTCTTCCTAGCATAATTAAGACATTTTAATTATGTCCTTAGTCCACTTCTATCTATTATTAAATAATTATTTAATTAATTCATGTCCCTTCATTCTTCTTGATTATTTAAATAAATAAATTTTATTTATTTATCTAAATACGTCACTAATTTTCTAAAGTTTCTCTATAATTAAATACATTTCTTAATTTATTTAATTTTATCCTTGTCCAATAATTCCTACTAATTATTTAAAAAGATAAATTTTATTTATTTAATTAAATATGTCACTAATTTTTAAGTCATCTTATAATTAAATAGATTCCTTAATTTATTTAATTATTGGTCACCTTCTCTAAATTAAATAATTATTTTTAGTTATTTAATTATCTTATTTGGAATTTCCCTCTTTTTAGTAAATAATTTAAATTAATTATTTACTGTCATGTGGTCCCACCTTTGGAATTAAATAATTTCCATTTATTATTTGATTTTCCAGCCACCTCTTTTTCTGTGCCAATCTTATCTCTTGTCACATGCATTCTCAACCCTTCATTTGATTTTATAAAAATCAATCTTGTCCATTCATTTTGAATTTGAACTAATGTTTCCCTAACCCTAATTGTCAATTCTCAAATTGAATCTTGTCCATTGATTCTAGGGCATTTTTCAACTTTTAATCTTGGCCATTCACTCAAAACTGCATTTTCTATAAAATGGCAATTTTGGTCTCATTTTGTCATCTCATGCAATCTTGTTTTAGGAAATCTCATGCTATCTTGTCATTTTCTTGCAATCTTGTCATCTTAGCTCTTGTCATAGTCATATTTACATTCCATTAGACATAGTTTAGATGCTTACTAGTTGAATAATAGCTTAGTATTGCATATAGTCATTCAAATCCTTCAACGTTTGCATAGGACTTGTCATTGTCATTAGATTGCTCATCACAAATCTGAGGGAATCATATTTGCAGCAAGTTGAGAAGGTATAATGGAGGTCAGCCATGGAGAATAAAGACATTGGATGAGATTTTTTCATTTTTTTTCATGTTATTTCCTTTGTACTTCATTATTGCTTTGGGTTTTTATGTTAATGCTTTAATTTTCTAACCTTAGGAAAAATACCCTAAGTTACATTGGTGAACCCAATGCCAAAATCATGCTTTTGTGGTTTTTCCTAGTAATTTTTTCTATTTTATAGGTATAGGTATAGCCACTATACATTTTCTTTTCTAAACGACACATCTGATATTTCATGATGCATTCACTGTGCAGAACACCGCATTCACCTTGCATAGTGACGCATTTGATCAGGCATGACACATTTGATCGAGCACGATGTGTTTGACTTGTAGATCACTGCATTCATCTGTCAAAATCTAGAATGCAGAATTAGGTGGCATTTGTCTGACAAAATCCAAAACACAGAGTCGAGCACATTCACTGTATGGAATGACACAATCGCTTTGCTATGACACATTTGTCTGGTGAATTTTTGCACTCAAATTTTTATAGATTTGATATAATTTCTTTTGGCATTCTATTTTTTTCTTTCTGCAATCTGTAGTTTAGGAATTTTCTAGTTACTAATGAGTGGTTGTAGCATGTGGCTTTGTGTCTTTCATGGGTCCAAGACATTTTCTTGTTGAAACTACTAATTTATGGTTTTGTAGGTTTGCTTGTCCAAGGCTATTACTTTGAAACATTGTGTTTGTTGATTTCTAGATTAGAAAACACTTCAATTAGTGCGCTAAAAAGAACTTTTCTTATCCTTTTCTTGTTTTTTTTGGGGTGGTAGGTGATTATGCTCTCACCTTGTGCAAACTAGGTGATAAAAAAACTAGACCCATCCATTTTCTATTTGCCTTGATTCAATAATCGAAATATCCTCTCCCCTTGCACACTTGTGTGATTCTAGGTATAAGAAAAATAGTTATTGAATCTATAATTTGGGCCTTCCTTAGTGGGAAAAATTACTCACCCCATGGTGACTCAAACTAACAATGGAGCTAAAGCCAAGCTACCCAAGGTGACCGGTATATAAATGTGAATCCTAAGGGAAAAACTAGGATTACGAGTGCAGATGTGTCATATAGACCAAGTAGTACTCCCCAAAACCCTGTTGAGCTTAACCTCTTTAGGCTAGAGTGCCTCCTAAATAGAGCTTAATCTTGTACCCCATGTATGGCCACTTAAACGGGGGTCCCAAACTAAACACCTTTGTGTAGTGGCAAAAATCCTTCTATTTTCTAGCACAACAATAGTCATTGTGAAGGCATCCACATCTTCACAATTTTTAGTAGAGGTGATCAATCTTCCATGGGTTTTTCATGGGAGTTGGAAGCTTGGTTGGACTAGGAAGTGAGTGCAATGTAAGGGGGATCCCGTGCAGCCAAGCTTCTAGATTCACACGCTAAGAATATGTGGCTGGGCAAACCCATGTGGAATCTAGTGAATATTGTCCTGGCCTAACCTAGGATTGTGCTTGTTTCAAAGAAAAAATATTATTCTTTCCAAAAAATTTCAGACATTCAAACAAAATAAGACATCACCTTCATATTTGGAGACAAATAGTCAACATCAAACAACTCAAAATTTTGACCAAAATTGTAAAGAAATCAGACTTTTTTCTTTATGCACCACATTTGCTACAAGACATTAACTTTTCTATACCACATTTTCCTTTCAAAACACCGCATTCACTCTGTTGTACAACATTTTCATATTTTGCACTACATTTGGTTGCCAGAAAGCTACATTCACATTATTGATTCACATTTTCTTTCTATAAAGCCACATTCACTGATACTGAGCCACATCTGCTAAACTATGATACATTCATCTAACAAAAACAAAACTCTATCATAGACCAAAAACTAAAATCAAACTTGTCCAAATTGTCAATAAACATCTTTTTCCAGAAGTCTTTTGTCAAAACTAGATCAGAAAATTTCTCAAATATCTCATTTCTTGCACACTTTAGCTTGCATCTTACCATAGGGTCATCTTTGAAATTTTTAGCTTCATCCTTAGGCTTCACCATTTTCATTTTCATTCATAAACCAAAAACTTATGTCCTCATCTCATTTTGCATATTTTTGATTATAACAACCTTAGTTTATCTTTGGACTTAGTCATCATTATCTTCTTTAGTCATTGTCCTTTTGTAAGATTCTTCCAACTCAAAAGTCTAGTTAGGAAGACTCACTTGTCATTTTTTCCTTGTCATTTAGTCCTTCAAACAAGTCCTTTGATATTTTAAAATTGAGACATAGACCAAGCATACAGTGGCTAGGCAACCTTCTTCCAAATCATTTTAGACCTTTGCATTTGCATACCTTATACATTAAAATCATTTTAGTCCTCACCTTGCATATCTTTAAAATCCAAAAAAACCATTCTCATAACTTTCATCATAGTCCTCACTTGCACTAGTTATTTCCTTAGTCAAGATTCTCACATTAGTCCTCATTGTCACCTTGGCATTTGGCATCCTTGAAAATTTTATCACTTTGCATTAGTCATTTTCTTAGGAAAATGTCATTATCACCTTGCATTGAAATACTCCAAAAATTCAAAAAAATTAGAGTCATAACTTGCCATCCTAAGACATTGTCGTATCACATCCATTACTATCCAAAATTCAAAAACATAGTCTTGCATTGTCATCCTTTATCAAAAATACCAAAAAAATAGGCTAGTGTCATCCTTGCATTTAGTTTTCATTCTCATCATACTCATTTGATCAATTCCCTTTTATTATTGAAACTAGACTTCAAAGAAAGAAAAGACAAATGGCAAACTTTGGACAAGATTCCAATCTCAACATCGATAATAACACCTACGACACAAACCAACATTGGACTTTTTTAGACCCATTTAACAACATGAACATACAATCTTCCATGAACATTCCATCTTCATCATGAAATACTTTTGAACAATTCATACAAAGAGACCAAAATGGATGAGTATACGCAGAAGACTTAGAAGTTGTAGTGCAAAATCTTGATGTAGCCTCCTTTGTAGAAGATGTAATCCTAAATGACCCTCAAAGGTATCTTTCCATGCTCTTATACCAAGGGGTTAAAATACCAAGAGGCTTTTCCATTAACAATTTGAGACCAATATCACCATATCATAATGCCAACAATCCAAACAATAATAGTCAACCCCAAAACAACAAAAACACTACCTTTGTTGGTGCCATATCACAAATTGCCACAAGTACTATCAATGCCACCTCCAATGATTCCTCCAATCAAAACAATTCTAATACAATAAATGCAACATCCATTGGAGGGACACCAACCATGTCACAAGCTTTGTCACAAGAAATTCCAATAATGTCCACAATGTCCTCACAATTAGTTGGTGCCACCTTTGGATCCTCATCAATGGGGGAAAACTCTTCAAATCCTTTGTTTGGAGCTTCATCTAGTGCCATGGGGTGCATCATCATTGAATCCCTTTATGGGTACCTCATTCAATCCCCTTGGAAGTAAGTGACGTATCTTTATTCGAGCACCACAAAAAAATGCTAACATGTCATCCCAATTCAATACCAATACTTCCCAAGAGAAAAACATGAACATTCCTCAGGGAAAATTCCAATAGTTTGGACAAGGAAATCCTAACACACAACACATGGCATTGTTTGGACATAAAAATAGTCATGGTCAACATATTCCCCAAGTTTTGACTCAAATGGTTGGGGGAAAAATTATGACATATTACATATTCACACTCATCAACAAGTCCCTAATCCAAACTTTCAATATCAACAACATATCAACTAAAACACCATACATGTCACAACACCACATCCCACAACAAAATTCCAAAATCTTTTCACAACAAATGGGGACCCATGGCATATCTATCACTCTCTTTTGTGATGCCACAAATAAACCTATAATTGATGCCATGCAAGAGAAAATGATGAGTTTAGAAAATACCATAGAAAACATGCAAGTATCTGACAAGAGGTCACACAAAACATATGACCTATCGTTGTATCCTTTTGACACAAATTTATATATGCGACAATTCCCATCTAGATATGTGGCACCACACTTTACCAAATACAAGGGGAAGATGAGTCCTATTGAACATATTTGAGAATTCACAACAAATTGTATGGAAATTTCCTACGAACATACGTATTTGATGAGACTTTTCTCTAAGAGTCTTACTGATCTTTCACTTGAATGGTTCACCACCTTGAAAGGGATAAAAACATGGGATGAACTTAAAGACAGATTCATAAAGAATTACTCATATAACATTGACATGGACACCTCCATCACTAGCTTATGCAATCTTACACAAGAAGATGCTAGTGAAACATTTATCCCATTCTTTTAGAAATGGAGAAGCCTCACAAGTCACTGCCATATTGATATACCTAAAAGAGAAAAGGTTGACATGTTTGTCCAAACACTTGGAGGCCCCCTAAAATACAGATTGCAAGTTCACTATTGCATGGACTTTGTAGACCTAGTTGAAAAAGGTGTCCAAGCTGAGAAAGCCCTCATTACTAAAGGTGAATTTAAATATGGTCCTAAAAACACAAACGCCAATCCACCCACAGACAAAAATAAGTATTGGGTCAAAAATAAACATGTCACCAATGATGGTGTTGTTGATGCCAAGGCTGTAAACACAATTGGACCCATGCTTGCTCTTAAAGGATCTCAGCCACAAAACAAACCAAAAACCATACTAACACCCCCAGTCAATAACCAAAGTGATCAAAATAGTCAAAATCAAGGGCAACCCTGCCAGACAAGACAATTTTTGGAAAGAAGAACATACACTACTTTGGGAGAGCCAATTGAGGATGTCCTTAAGAAGCTCCTTAAAAATGGTCTCATTACACTTGAAGACCCAAAACCATGTGATCCAAGGAAGTTTAAACCATCATGGTGGGACAATAATGCTTTTTGTGACTATCATCAGGCTAAAGGGCATAAAATGTCTTCTTGTTGGCAGTTAAGGAACATTGTCCAAGACCTTATTCAGAATCGAGTAACTTAAGAGGGTGGACCATTATTTGAATATAATGTAGACCATACCATTCACAAGAACCCATTGCAAGACCATTGTTCTAATAAAGCCTCTACATTAGGTCCCAAGACTACTAACAATCCAGGTAATTATGCTTAAGCTCCATTTGATTATTTAGGAGGAACCATCATTAATAATGTCCAAATAGATGATGAATACATCAATACCATAACCATCAAAAGAGCACCTGAATGTAATGCCACTACTCGAAGCAAAAAAATCACCATAGCTAGTCCATCCCCTTAGCAACCAAAAATTACAATACCTGGTCCATCCCTAAAGCAGCTACAATCTGGCCCATCTGCAAAGCAATCGCAACCTAAGGGTCATTTTAACCTTATTGACCAGCTAGGAAAAACCCCTGCATAGATTTCCATACTTGAGCTGCTTTGTATTTCTCCCACACACAAGGAAATACTAGACAAAACCTTGCAAGAGTCTGTTGTTCCTCAAGACATTGATGTCAACTAGTTTGAGGCCATGGTGGGATATCTCACTACACCTCATCAAGTAACATTTTTTGACCAAGATTATTCATCACCTAAGACCAACCATAATGGCGTACTACACTTTGAGGATTTCATCTATAAGCATAAGGTCAGACATGTTTTAGTAGATGGCAAAGAAACATTGAATATATGCTCCTTAAACTAGTTAAGGCTCTAGGCTTTTCTGATGCTTGCGTAGATGCAACAAAGAGAATAGTCATAAAGGCATATGATGATGAAGAATGTTCCTCTCAAGGTGTGATCACTCTTCCCATTAGAGTTGCACCAGTCATTGTGGACACAACATGCTAAGTCCTAGATCTTGAGTTACCCTATAACATCTTGCTTGGCCGACCTTCAATTCACGCCCTCAGAGCTATTCCATCCACCTACCACCAATGCCTAAAGTTTCCCTTTTATGGCACATAGATCACCATATATGGAGACCCCAACCCTTTTCAATATTGTACCAACCTAAGGGGTATTTCTGCACACCAAGTGCCCATCAACCATGAAGCTCCTAACTCTTCTTCTAAATTCATTGACTCATCAACACTCACATCATCATCCACATCCACTCATTCCACATCTTCCACCATGTCATCATCTTCCTGGCTTCCTAAGGTTGAATCCATTGTCAAGATCTATGGCCTAGGTTGTGGAGAATTCAATTTGAATACAACATATAGCATCACAATAATACCCAAGTTTCCTAAGGTCTATGCTCGACCGTGTTTCAGAATGGAACCAAAAGAAATTTTCAAAGTTTCACCAAAAATGGTTTTCATAAAATGGGGAGACATGAACAATGAAGACATTGTTGACATATTAGGATGGATCTATAAAGAAACAGAAAATTTACCCCCATTACCAATTAAGATATATGGAAAAGGATTTGACATGATGAAGCCTAAAGGCCATGATGGAACTAGTGGCCTTGGCAAAAATAAGACTGGTCGAAGAGAGCCCATAGAACCATTCAAATGACCAAAGTATCTTGGGTTAGGGTATGGTCTACCTAACAATGACGATCAACATACCAGTGGACTTTCGAGTGAGAATGTAAATGCTTTATAAAGTGTTGAGACTATTGAGGGATCCCTTACCAAAGTGGACTCCCATGAATGGGAATATGGCTCCCAACAATCCCTAAGTGACTACTACCTTGATGACTTGTTCCTTGATCTAGGAGAACTTACCTCTAAACAAAGATTTTGGCAAACATTTAAGATTGACCTAACAAGGAAAAATGAAAAAATTGAGCCATCTCCCAGTCCTATTAACCATACACCCGACCTATCTACCCAACCACCTAAACTTAATGACCATCATTTGGACTCATCTAAATTCCCACATGATACTACTGATCAAAATGATAGTTCTTTTGTCCCTTATTTTGACAATGAATATGAATCAAGTGAAGGAGAATATTGGATAGAATCTAATTGGGAATTCAACAATGACAACTTCATTTTCAATGTCTTTGAGTCCATCTGCATGCTTTCCACATCCTCCCCACAATTCACCAATACTGATGATGGATTTCCTTAGTCTCTCCACAACTAATTGATTGGGACCAACAAGGCCCGCCAGTCATGGACATATTTTAGAATGATGAGGCTATTACAGAATTTATGGGACTACGTGAGGGAATACCTAGTGGTGATAAAAAAACTAGATTTGGTATAGACCTAGATTGCGTAGCATACTTCAGGGAGACTGCTCTGTCCTCTACTTGCAAAATGAAAAATAAGAATAAAAGAAAAAATTAAATGTATTTAGTTGAAAACCGAAAGGCACCTTATGATGACAAAAAATTAAAAATAAAGGATGTATCTGTGGGTGAAAAACTCTCTGACGAGCCCAAAGATAGAGGACTAGACTTTCTTCTTGTGACTCAAGAGAAATCAGCTATGATCATAGAGGATACCATAGAAGTCAACATATCAACAATAGAAGATCCCAAAATGGTCCTCTTTGTGGCATCCTTGACTAAAGAAGAGAAACTGAAGTTCCACAAGTTCTTTGCAAAATGTAAAATAAAATTTGCACGGTCATACTCTGATATGTCGGGGTTGGACCCAGAACTGGTTTTACACCATTTGCCACTACTTCTAGACTCCAAACTAGTAAAATAGAAGCTAAGCAAAATGTATCCTCAGATAGCCCTATTAGTTAAAGCTGAACTCAAGAAAGTGTTGGATGTAGGATTCATACAGTCTATTGACTATGCTGAATGGATATCCAATCTTGTACCAGTCACAATGCCAAATAATCAGATTCACATCTGCATAGACTTTAGAGACTTAAAAAAGCATGTCAAAAGGATGACTTTCCCTTGCCAAATATAGATATCATGGATGGTTTCTCAGGCTATAATTAGATTCATATTGCCCTCGAAGATCAACATAAAACAACATTCTCTTGTCCTTGGGGTACATACTACTAGAAAGTCATGCCTTTTAGTCTTAAGAATGTAGGTGCCACATATAAGAGAGCTATTACAATGATCTTTCATGACATGATGCATGAGATAATGAAAGTTTACGTGGATGACCTATTGGCTAAATATTTGACAAGAAAATACCATTTAGTGTGTTAGACAAAATCTTCAAGAGGCTAGAAGAATATAAAGTCTATCTAAATCCAAAGAAATGTGTCTTCGGTGTAACATCAGGAAAACTTCTGGGATACATAGTTTCTTGTAGAGGCATTGAGGTCAATTCGGCCAAAGTGAAAGAAATATTAGACATGCCTCCTTCGAAAGGGCTAAGTGAACTTAGGACATTACAAGGCAAGGTGCAATCCATCTAACACTTCATAGCACAATTGGCTGACAAATGTCAACCATTTCAGTATCCTTTATGCAAGGGTATCCCCTTTGTGTGGACAGATAAATATTAGGAAGCCTTTCAACTAATGAAAGATTTTCTCTTGTCACCACATATTTTACTACCACCAATCAAAGGGAAACCTTTGATCTTATACATTTTTGCAACTACTTCAGCACTAGGGGCATTGTTGGCACAAAATGACCATGAAGAAAAGGAAAGGGCCATATATTACATTAGTCGGGCATTGGTCAGATATGAGTTAAACTATACATCAATTAAACATGCATGCCTAGCAGTTGTCTTCGCTGCTCAAAATCTAAAACACTATATGTTAAGTCACAAGACACAGTTGGTAGCAAATATTGACCCCCTAAAATATATTTTGAGTAGTGTAGCATTGACAGGACATCTAGAAAAATGGGTCATGATCTTGAGTGAATATGACCTTCAATATGTAGAATGAAAAGCTATAAAGGGACAAGTAATAGCAGACCAATTGGTAGATGCACCTATTCAAAGTGACCACCCATTAGTAACTAATTTTTTGGATGAGTCCATATTTCATGCAGAGCTTTTGTCACCTTGGAAAATTTATTTTGATGGGTCTTATACTAGTCATAGCTCGGGGGCAGGTGTTAGAAACCAAGATTAGACATGCAAATTAAAAATCCTCCCACAAAAGAGAAGCAAATAAAAGTAGAGCTTTGCATGAAGATGTGCAAATAATATTATTCAAGAATTCAATAATTACATGAGATGATTTGCTTTATAAAAGCAATGTATGCATAACCCTAATCTTATCTTGAGGAACAAGATAGCTCAACAAGATAAGGATGACAATTATAACCTGGGAATTAACATATTGCCTAAGTAAACTTATGCAAGTGTAATTAAATAATTAATTACACCAACACCCCCCATAAGTGAAACTTAGGGAGACTAAAAAAGCATGCACCTAAAACTAAGATGAATGCAAGAAAGCATGAATGAGTCTTGACAACAAGGCTTGATCAGGTACTCATGTACAAATGCAATGAAGAGAAAGAGGAGAAAAACTAGTGGGACAAAAGCCCCCCTCAATGAGATGACCTAATGCAAAGAAGCACTGGAGGAACACTATGGAGTAACACTGGAACCAGAATACGACAAGCAAGGAAATATACTTTTGTTTACAAGAAACCATAGCAGAATCATAATAATGCAACAACAAACCTGATGCCATGGAACACTTGAAAACTCACAAACTAGAACAACATTGGAATTTGTGAAGCAACAATAGATAAAATGATGCCCCCCATAAGAGGGAATGATATGATGAAAGAATCTAGAAGCTATGTATCTCAATGTCAATGCCAAACTATGACTAAAAATCTTCCATAGTAACAAGTACCATGAAAATTCTGGAATATTAACCACAAATTTAGTGGCCCTCAAACTAAGATGTGACCCAATGTAGATCATTAACCATAGGCTCTCAATCTAAAGTGTGAACCAATGTGAATCTATTATGTGTCAAACTATAAGCAAGATGTGGCCAAAAGAAACTAAGAAACCATATACAACCCATGTGAGTTGTCATCAAAATCAAGATGGACATCGAAGTGAAACTACACTCTAATCAAATTATTATGCAGGAAATCCCCCTGATGGAACTTTATATCAATTTATTTATTACAATAACCCATGATTGTAAAAGGAGAGAATACAAAACATGCATAAATGAGAGAGAAACTAAACCTAGTGCAAGAAAACAAGAATGAGTGCATGCAAAAACCAAAGTTCACAGCTTCCTCCCTGATAAAAATGGACCTCAAATATGTGTAGAGGACCAAACCAGCTTTCCAACATCACAAGAATGATGAAAAAAAGATCATTGAGTCAAAAGATATTCTCTCTAGAGTGAAAACAAAAAAATATGAGTTCAAGGACCTTCAAAATAAAACTAGAGAAAAATGAAATAAAAATACCTTCACCACTGGATCGATGTCGAAATCAACTTTTCAACGGTATCTCATTTGTGAAAAAAGGACACAATGTACAAAAGTTACTCCCGATTTTGTACAAGTGGTCTAGAAATGCCAATCTAGCCTACAGGCTGCCCAGGGAGCTAAAAAAATAAGCCCCTGGTCCTGTGCATGACCAGGGGCTAGCAGACTGGGGGCTGGGGCACAACCCTTGGTCATCCATATGATTGGCTATGATGAGCTAGATGTGGCGGGGGGCTGGGTGCATAGCGCCCAGTCCCCCATGTGCCTGTGGCTGGCCAGTGAGAGCCCATAGGCACTAGGTGGAGAGCTTGGTCCTCCAAGGGACTTTGGGCTTAGTGTTTAAAACCACAAGGGCTGAGTAGAACAAATAGGGGAGGGCAATGGTGGCGGCAGGTTGACAGCTGCCTGGTGGCCAATCATTGGCCACCAGGTGACAAAATTTCTTTAAACTGTAGGCATGGGCATGGTTCTCAAAAAGACATGTTTTTTAATTTTTAGCCTCGGGAAGCATGTTGGGGAGGCCGTATGGCCTAACTAGCAATTTTTTTCCTTCTAGACCAACTTCACCAAAATCGCTGAAATGAAGGGCAATCTTGGGGTTTTTGGCCATTGTGAATGCGATGGTGACCTTCGTTTGTGCCAAAAATGCCCTAAAAAGTTGGCTACCTCCAGAACTTGCAATAAATCACCGAGCTTCAAACCCTCATAGATTTGGAAAACGATGACCAAAATAAATAAAAGGAAAGGAAATCTTGACTTTTTCCAATGCTCTAAATCCAATGGAAAGCCCCGATCTAATCCAAGAAGGAACCTTGAATGAACTCTACAATAATTTTCTCCAAAAATTTGTGAAGGGGCTACATATCAAGGTTATGATACCATGTTAGAAACCAAGATCAGACATGCAAACCAAGAAACCTTCCACAAAAGAGAAAAATAAATAAAAGCAGAGCTTTGCATGAAGATGTGCAAATAATATTATTTAGGAATTCAATAATTACATCAGATGATTTTCTTTATAAAAAAAATGTATGGATAACCCTAATCTTATCTTGAGCAACAAGATAGCTCAACAAGATAAGAATGACAATTATAACCTAGGAATTAAAATATTACCTAAGTAAACTTATGTAAGTGAAATTAAATAATTAATTACACCAGCATGAATATTATTTATCACCCCACAAGGAGATTCTATCCCTAAGTCTTTTCACATTTCCTTTCCATGCACAAATAACATGGCCTAATATGAAGCACTCATCATGGGGCTCAGAATGGATATCAAATGGAAAATTTGAGCACTTCATGTTTTTGGTGACTCTCAGTTGGTCATCAACTAAGTCAATGATGACTATGAAACCAAAGATGACAAGTTATTGCCCTCTAAGTACATGATGGATAGATTTCAAAGATATTTTTAAAAAATTATATTTTGAATAGATTATGAGGGAACAAAATAAAGTAGCAGATGCAATGGCTACTATTGGATCACTCCTAGACATTCCTAGTAATCTACCACAACTTGAGTTTTTGGTAGAACAACTTTTAATCCTAGCATATGATATTCTAGAATCAAAGATGGTATATGAGCTTGTTGTTCCCAATTCTCCCTAGTATCAAGACATTCATGACTATCTCAAGTCCCAAACCCTTCCCCCAACCTGTCCAACAACCAACAAAAGTCCTTTATCTAAAAAGTTGCTTGATACACCATCGTCAGTGACACCCTTTATCACTGTAGCTTTGACCACACCCTCCTTTGATGTCTCGACACCAATGAATCATGGACAAACTTACACAAAGTACATGAGGGTATATATGGGTCTCATTCAAGTGGTCCTATGCTAGCCAAAAAGATAATGATACTTGGCTATTACTGGCCGAACATTGAGAAAGATGCACTAGAATATGTTAGGACTTTTTTCCAATCTTAGATATATAGTGATTTAATTCATGCTCTCGCATAAGAACTCTGCCTGATTATATCTCCATGGCCCTTTGCACAATGGGGACTCAACCTCGTGGGAAAGTTCCATCCTACCTCTTCCAACAAACATAAATTTATCATCACCTCCACTGAGTATTTTATTAAGTGGATCAAAGCCATCCCCCTAACATACATAACAGACAAACAAATTTATAAATTCATTCTCAACTACATCATTTGATGGCATGGTATTCTATAGTCCATCATCACTTACAATAGACATCCATTCAAAAATCAAGACATTCATGAGTTATGTGAGTGATTCCATATCCAACATCATTTCTCCATGCCATATCACCCACAAGGAAATATTCAAGCTAAGGCATCAAATAAAACCATCCTTAAAATTCTCAAAAAGACTGTCAATGATACTAGCTATGACTAGCACATCCAACTTAACCCTGCTCTATGGGCTTACCACACCAGCATCTGCACACCTACAAGATACACTCCATTCACCCTAGTCTATGATGTTGAAGTCATACTTCCCATCGAGGTTGAAATTCCATCCTTAAGAGTCTCCATGAAGGGTCTGATAGGTGATGAAGAATACAACAGTCATGATTGCACGAGCTAGAGATGTTAGATGAAAGAAGGCATAATTCCTTGAACCATCTATAGGCATATTAGAACTAACTCTATCAGAGTTACAACAAGAAATTCATGGTCAAGAAGTTTGACATTGGTGATCTAGTCCTCATACAAAATCCAAAGAATTGGGCTAATAGACAAAAACCTGGCAAATTCAAACCAAATTGGCTAGTTCCATATGTCATCATATCCTCTTTTGGTTCTAGAGCATATCAGCTAGCTACTCTAGATGGTGAACAACTGACAGAGCATATCAACAACCTACATCTTCATAAATTTTATGCATAGCATCACAAAGTTGGGTTGAATACCTTAAAAATACAGAAAAATTGAAAAATATTAAAAAAATCATCATCTTGATGAAAACCTAGCAAATAGGCATCTTGGTGACACCAAAAAATGAGAAAATGACAAAAATAGTAAAGAGAAATAATTTGTCCAATAGTGAAAACCTGGTAAAAGGGCACCACATGTAGTCAGTCATTTCTTTGCCATCTATTGTCACTCTATCTGCCTTAGCCCATAATAAACAATCATTTTTCCAACAACACCTTGACACCCATCACAATGACCCCATCATTTTATCCCATGGTTGATAACAATTGATATCAAGTCCTCCTCACCCATCCATCACCCCGCACACATCTTTTCTATCTAATTGGCTATTCTTGGACCTAAGTAGGGGAAAAATTTCATCATGTGACTGCAATGGGTATCACACATGGTTTGGAGAATCAAAAAATTCTTGAAAAAAATCCTAAAAATCATTAAAATCATAAAATGTCCTAAAAAAAGTCCTAAAAATTGAAAAATGTCCTGAAGAAAACACAAAAACATCAAATATCTTGAAAACAAAAAAAAATCATTTCTTGTCAGGTCTGTCAAGTTAGTCAGACTTTGTCATTTGTCTAAACTACGTTGTCTTTGCACATTTTCTATATAGGCAAGGCTCACCTTTGAGCCCTTGATACATTAGGTTAGTCCTTTTAGGCTATCAAAATAAAAATCATGACTCAATCTTTGGTCATCAAGATAAAGTCATTGGTCATGTCTAACTACGAGGTCTCTGAGTGTATGACGTAGGCAAGGCCATCTATCGATGAGCCCCTAAGGCCACACTAGGTTAGTCCATTAGGATTCATGACACTGCACTAGCACACACTTCAAAAGTCTTCAAGTCGAAAAAGTCATTTCAAAGCAAGCAAAACAAACTATGGAAATTCTTTAATAAACATGTCACACGAATCAACATGTAGTCAAATCCAGTCAATTCAAGTCAAAACAACTCAAACTCAGTCAAAATCAGTCAAACAGTCAACTATTGGTCATTCTTTAGATATGTCCTTCTGAAGCATAGCCTCTGTCACTTATACCTTAGGATGCATCCTTCCTAGGTATATTCACCATCACCTAACATTTTTTAGGGATCCTCTTGATGCTTAAGGATCAATCCTCTTAACATTGGCATTATTGAGGATGTGTCCTTCCTAAATTTGGAAACCTTTGACATTAGACACTTTAGCATCATCAAACCTACCACCTTGACATCAAACACTTGGCATTCAGACACACCTCAAAAACACTTGGCACTTGTCTTTGGCTCTTTCACCATGTTACTAGTTTCTCAGTGATGTCCTGACAACAAGATTTAGAGAAGCAATGATGTATCATGATGATTGTCTTTTGGAAATCATATTGCTAGTTCTTCGAGGATGTCCTGGTAACAAGATTTAGAGGAGCAATGGCATTTCAAGACTTGTATTTCTTGACTTTTATGCTTATGGTTGGTTCTGACAAAAAACTTGGGGCAATTGTGCTCTTAGTATGAGTCATGATCATCCTTGTCTGTGATTACTTATCTTATGTGATGGTATGACCTTGCACACCATTGATCTAAGTCATATCATGGTGTTTGTTTTCCATTACAATAATTCTCACAATGATGATTAAGAGCAATAATTATTAAAGTCCTATAGTAATATGTTGAAGGATTTGGTTTCCGCACTAATATTCATCTCCTTCAGTCTTGTCATCCTATCTTGTTTATCTCTTGATGATATCCTATGACATACAAAAACATAAGTGCATACATGATCATATAGTCATTGCATTAGGTCCATACATACATCATATATATCATCAGAATACAAAAATTGCATCTCATATTGTATTGTCCATACATTTGAGGTCATGCACTTGACATAATCATAAACATGGCATCCATTTAGATACATTACACATATCATCGTCATCCATGGCATAATATCATCATGACATATAAATAAAACACCACATCATCTTGGCACCACATTATATACAATCATCATAAATGCATACATGACAGGGCATATAAATCGCATCATCATCATCAAAATCATAAATTCATAAGTCACATAGGCATCACATGGTAATCATATCTGAATCACCATAATAGTCATCACATAAACATACATCATAATGCAAAAATCACATCACATCACATAACACATATATAGGCTGCATCAAATCTACATCATATATATCATCTCAAAAATCAATGTCATAGGATAGAGTCAAGAGATATCCCAAAAATAAGAGCTCAAAGGCCCGATGGTCAAATAAAAATGTCAACATAATTGTCTGAAGGCAAGATAATAAATAACATGGCTATGCTACACTCTCCTCATCCCCTCAAGGAGAAGACCTAGGAGACTAATGCTCTCTCAAAGGAATGGATGCCATCATAGTAACCTTTTCTTAGGATGTTGTGGGATCTATCACCACAACCTATCCCTGGGAAGGTGATGGATCTACACCTGTAGCTTGTGTCTGAGAAACCAAGGGAACTATTGCTAATGGCATCATCTTGACAATAACGTGCATTTGTGAGGACACTATGACTGAAGGGTCTATCATGAGAGGCTAGCTGTGTGTGGACCTGTGCTTTGATCCAGATGACCTTTGACTATGTCCTAACCTATGACTCAAGGAATGCCTATGGGAGTGGCTAGACCTATGCCCTGATGACTACCTTGATGAAGTGGATCCCCTTGCATTTATCTAACTTTGGCTACCACTGTCACTCCCTGACCTACTGCTACATGTCCTCATTTGTGTCCATGTTAGAGTAGGGTCTCTTCTCTTGGGTGGCACTGCCTACTCATATAATAACCTGTATTGTCCAAGATGAGTGCTCATCCTAGAAAAATATTGTGCCATATCTCTTGATGGTCTTGTGCATAACCGTGCAAACTTTGTGCACTACTAAGCTTCCTCCTACTGCCGAATCACTTTCTGATCCTGCTCTACCCTCGTCACCTCTAGCTTAGCCTACAAATCCTTGACCTATGATATTCTCTCATCTAGCCTTCATTAAAAATATGTCATCCATTGATTTTTCATTGTGTCATGTGGCAATGGGGATCCAGACGG
Source organism: Sequoia sempervirens (assembly GCA_007258455.2). Classification (NCBI taxonomy): domain Eukaryota; kingdom Viridiplantae; phylum Streptophyta; class Pinopsida; order Cupressales; family Cupressaceae; genus Sequoia; species Sequoia sempervirens. The sequence goes on along the minus strand of VDFB02049217.1, from coordinate 32,859,582 downwards.
TACCTCCTCCTCCCCCTCTACCATACTTCACCTAAGCAGCCACTCGGCCTCATCAATGGCCTCATCATCATCCCTGGCATCATCATCCTCTCCTATGTCCTCCTCTCCTCCAACTCCCTCATCTTGTGGCATCTCAATCTCCATCTCCCTCTCCTATCTAACCATCTCCTCTACCACATGCTCCTCCTCTTTGGCCTCCTCCTCAATGACATGCTCTTGTCTCTCCTCCTCCTTGGTTGCCTTAGGGGATAACATCCAGTGCAACTGTAGCCACACATTGTCGCACCCTCCTAACCTTCCTTCCACCATCTCCTCCTCTCCTCCTCCTCCTGACATCCCCTTCATCATCCCAATCATCCCCATCTCTTCCTCTACCACTACCTCCATCTCTCCCTTACCCTTAGCCTCTCCCCTATCTCTAGCTCTACCTCCTTAGACACCTTGTGGCACACATGGTATAATTGATCTCCTCTCAATTGGTGCTAGCCCATCCATATTTGTTAATGGCATTGGAGGATGAGTCTACCACCATAAATCATAATCAATGGTAGTCCTCAACTTTACAACTCCACCCCTCCATCCCCAATGCTGTGCTACTAGCCCATTAATCTAATACTCTGTAAATGGTATGGATATTGGAGGACCCCAAGATGACTCTCTGGATGACCTAGTATACACAGTTGTCCCTATAGGAACACCTTGTTGCTCACCAAACTACTGTAACACTCTCTATGGTGGGTACATCTCAATGATCAACTAGCTCTGCACCACCTTTCCAATCAAATATCAGAATTGTTTACAAAAATTGAGATGACCATCCTCACCTTCCCACAATCTGCAATCCCTATATGGTCTCCAAATGAAAGATATCATCATATCAATCCAATGGTGCCACCATCCTATCTCACCAACTCTAGTCAACTGTAAAGTGCTGACATAGTAATAGATGAATGACATACCATCCACTAGTTGTGGTCTCTAAATGGGTAGATGGAAGATAGCTATGTGCTCCCATGCCCAAATCATCAGGAGTGTTGTCCCACACCCAATGCTTTGTTCTCTCCCATAGCCCACCTCATGGAGCTGATGATATAACATACCCAGTAAGCAAGGTCCCCATGCATAAATGATCCTATCCCATCTCATCCTAACTAGAACATCTCCCCAGCCAATGGGAAATCCATGTCCTCAGTGGTCCAAAATCAGTACCTCACCGATAAGTGTCAATAGGAGTGCATCAAATCATCCATAGTGCTCCTCCATAAACTCCCAGTGGATCTCATACCTCTCGATCCCTAGCCCTACACCCTGAACATGATAATAGGTAGTGAAAGTCTGATAACCGTGTTGTGGGTCATAGACAATCTATTCTCCTCAGATTGCCAGACAAAGAATTTGATACATGTCCTCTAGTGTCACAGTTGCCTCCCTCGTCGGCAGGTGGAAGGAGCAGGTCTCCAAATGTAATCTCTAACATAGTGCTGTCAGTAGTCCCCTATTTTCCTAGATAATGGTCATATAGGTGACGTAATAGAGACCCAGCTGCATCAATTGTCATTGCTTCCTACCATTCAACTAATCCTGAAATTTGTATGTCAATGGCCTACTTTCGCATGTATAGATAGTCGCTAACTATCTCTGCACAGACAAAGCATGGATCAACATCTTATTAAAAGCATCATTATCATTTACCTAACTTAAAAGAATTTAAAATTTGAAGTCCATGAAAGTTAGCCTTGGTCAAAGTCAAAATCAAATGCGTTGCGTTGAATTCATTTATGTCGCAATATGGTGTTTGCATCACTTCATACTTCAAATGCATCTCAATCCAGTGATTGCATCATTCTGGATCGCATTGTGTCACAACAGAGAACTTGCATCATGATTTCTTACATATGTGTCACTTCATTCGAATGTGTTGCAACATGTCATATGCGGCATTATAGCTCTTGTTTGCAGAGCGATTTTGTTAATGTGTCACACTTTATTGCAAATGTGTCACACATTCATGTCCTAACTTAATGATCATTTGCATTTGCATCGCGACGCATCAAATGCGTCGAACATGAATGCAAATGTGGCTTACATGAATGCATATGAGTCACAACACAGTTGAAATTTGACCTAAAACCCTAAAAAATTGCATGAAAAATGATGAACTGAGAAAGTAGGATGGGGGTACATATCGCCAACTTTGAGCCCTCTAGTCACCTGAAGGTCTAGATGATCTCCTCACGGTGCTTAGTCACTGGAATCACCATCATCACTAAAGTCCTCCTCACTTTGAGCTCTAAAAATTACTTAGGTGGAAAAAATGAATTGACTTTTACCCCATTTTCAACCTATTTATAGGGTCAAAATGACATTTGTCAAACCTTTTATTAATGAAGGCTCTTTTCACCATCTTTGTCCGCTCTTTTGACTTGTCGGGATGCTTTCCAAATTTTTTTGTCGTTGACCCAAAATTTAAAAATTTTCTTGAGGGGGCATAGATAATCTGTACCTTTGTTGGGGCATGTTTTTGATTTATTTTCTTTGTCACAATGCGAGACGCTTCATTGTGACAAAGAGGGGCAAAATGTAGACACTTAAAAATGACCTAGGCCTGCAAACTCTATTTTTCTCTTTCTTCTTCCTAGCATTAAGACATTTTAATTGTCCTTAGTCCACTTTTGTCTATTAATAAAATAATTCATAATTATTTAATTAATTTGAATGTCCCTTCATTCTTCTTGATTATTTAAATAAATAAATTTTATTTATTAACCTAAATATGTCACTAATTGTCTAAAGTTTCTCTATAATTAAATAAATTTCTTAATTTCTTTAATTATCCTTGTCCAATAATTCCTCCTAATTATTTAAATAGATAAATTTTATTTATTTATTTAAATATGTCACTAATTTTTAAGTCTTCTTATAATTAAATAGATTCTTTAATTTATTTAATTATTGGTCATCTTCTCTAATTTAAATAATTATTTTTAGTTATTTAATTATCTTATTTGGCATTTCCCTCTTTTTAGTAAATAATTTAAATTAATTATTTACTGTCATGTGGTCCCACCTTTGGAATTAAATTAATTTTCAATTCAAAAGTCTTTTTCCTCAAACATTAAATAATTTCCATTTATTATTTAATTTTCTAGCCACCTCTTTTTCTGTGCTAATCTTATCTCTTGTCACATGCATTGTCAACCCTTGATTTGATTTTCTAAAAATCAATCTTGTCCATTCATTTTGAATTTGACCTAATGTTGCCCTAACCCTAATTGTAGGTTGTCAAATTGAATCTTTTCCATTGATTCTAGGGAATTTTTCAACTTTTAATCTTGGCCATTCACTCAAAATTGCATTTTCTATAAAATGGCAAATTTGGTCTCATTTTGTCATCTTATGTAATCTTTTTTTAGACAATCTCATGCTATCTTGTCATTTTCTTGCAATCTTGTCATATTAGCTCTTGTCATAGTCATATTTACATTCCATTAGACATAATATAGATGCTTACTAGTTGCACAATAGCTTAGTATTGCATATTTCAAATCCTTCAACATTTGCATAGGACTTGTCATTGTCATTAGATTGCTCATCACAAATTTGAGGGAAACATCATATTTGGAGCAAGTTGAGAAGGTATAATGGAGGTCAGCCATGGAGAGTGAAGACATTGGGTGAGATCTTTTCATTTTTTCTCATGTTATTTCCTTTACACTTCATTATTGCTTTGGTTTTTTATGTTAATGCTTTAATTTGCTAACCCTAGGAAAAATACTCGTAGTTACAAAGTCATTCTCTCCTATTAATTAAATAAATCATTTTTATTTAATTAATCCTATATTCTCCCCTTTTATTAAATAATTCATTTTATTTAATTAAATCTCTAAAGTCATTCCATTAAATTAAATTTATCTTTATTTAATTTAATCTAACATCACCCTCTTTAATTAAATAAATCAAATCTTTATTTAATTGAGTCTAAATTCATATTCCTCTCAACTTTGATTTATTTAAATCCTAAAATCTAAATCAAATTATCAAATCCCCTAATCTCCCTTAAAATTAATCAAATCCTAATTAATGCTAATCTCCTCATCCATCACATCCTGCAGCTTTTGTCACTTGCTCATGAAAATAATTTCAATTGATTTATTAAATCTTCATTTATCTTCAAAAAAGGCATCAAATTGGAATATTCCTCAAATTTGAAATCTCCCCCCAATTTGACATGTTCATCTAACAAGGCATTTACTCTTACATATCCTTTTCCTTGAGCCAAGTGGCATTTATTTTTCTTCATGCCCTCTTTTGCAAGCAGAGATTCAAATTTCAAATGTCCACCCAACCTCATTTATGTGCACATTCATCAAAATGTGCTCATTCCTCATCCTCTCAAATGTTGACAAGTGGATTTATGCTATTGGTTGGTCTTTTGTCCCACATTCATCCATTTTTCCTCTTCATCCTTCATTTTCATCTATAAATAAAGAGCTCATCCTTTGTTTTGATCATCCACCAATTTAGCAAGTCTACTATACTCATTTTCATCCTTAAGCATGTCAATTTTCATTATTTTTATTAGGTGTTTAGCTAGGTTATGCAGGTTTTCATCAATGGAGCTCAACTGAATCAATCAACCAAGTGGATCACTCTTCATCATTGCATCAAGGTATTTTCCACATCAAATTGGCACCAATTCCCCCATGGTATCAAGAGTTTTTTTTTCTTTTGAATAGGAATTGATATATTTGTTTGTGTTTGTTCATGTTTTTCATCTCTTTTCTTATTTATTGCAATTTGAATGGATTTCATGGGGAGTGTTGTTCTAACTTTCATTTGAATCTAATGATGTATTTGTTTGTTGTGTTTGTCCAGGGTTAGGATCACCACTCACACTAATGATTGTGAGATGTAAACTAATCTATCTAATGATGCAATGATGCTGAAAATTAAAGGAAAATGCATAAATCTAATTATACATTGAACAAAAAATGTGCAAGAAATATTTTTCCTAATGTTGCAAAATCTATGTTAATGAACAAAAAATTTAATGCTAAAAATGATAATTTCAAGAAACTAATTATTAGATCTAATAAGAGAAAAAAAATGCAAACTAGAAACTAAAAAAACCATAGAAATCTTGCTAAAAATATATACACATGGACTCATTCATCCTAGGGTGAATGGGTCACAAGTGGGAGTTTTTAAAATGTGAATCTCCTACATTCATGTTGATCCTAGTTTATTTTTGTTTCTGATCTGTAATAGTCAATTCTATAACAAATTTATCTTATTTTAGGCTTTGGAATGAAAGTTTGACTAGGTTTTAATGATGATCAAGGAGACTAATCCTAATATGCAATATGAATCTAAATGATTCAATGGTGCTTTGAATACTAATGTTATCCAAAATAAAATCAAATGCAATACATTTTTTTATTTTTAGTGATTTTAAATAATGCAATTCCTTCTTGTAGCATGAAATTCCCACTTTCAAATCCAGATCTGTTGAAAGCCTGCAAAACAAATTTTGGTGTTTGTTGATGGATAATGGTTTACCTAGGTCAAACCCCATTTTGGTAATTAAACCTTGATGATAAATTAAAAATGTGAAACATGAAATATGCATGATCCTAGCCTTAAGTGTGTCTAAGATTAATATTGGAAATGCATATAAACCCCACTCAAATGCATTAGAAGAGGATCTTAAAATGAAAATGAACAAAGATGAAAACCTACTTTAGGAGATATCAAACCCCTTAATAATTCATGGATTTGATTATACCTCTCTTTAGGCTAAAAGAAGATGAAATCACTTAGGAGACAACTCATTAGGCTTGTTTGAATGGCTAGGTGCACTTCCCAAAACCTAGCCTCCATCATGATTTGTCATAGACATCTACCATCATTTCTTTAATAATGCTTGATCTTTTATGGTAAAATAAGCTTGAAGACTTAAAAAATAAATCTTCTTGTTGCTCCAAACTTCACTCTTGATTTCTCCTTGCTTTGAACTTGAGCTCATAACCTTGAATGCTTGAATTTTTCTCTCTAGATCTTAGAATGAAACCTGATGAAATAACCTTATATTTATACTTCTCTTATCCTTAATTGCTAAAATTTAAAAAAAAACACAAGTTGACATTGAATTATAGATTTGAAATCCTTAAAATCCTACCAATAACATATTTTATGGAGGGGTCCTAGCTCTAAGCCAAGGCCTATTCACCATAGGGTGAATGGGCCCTAGGCTAGTCACCTAGGAGACATCACAGTCGACATTGATTTTTGTGCAATTTTGAGGTCTTGAGCCTAAGAGACTACCCATTTTCCCTAGGGTGAATAGGTCCTAGGTCACTTACCTAGGACACTCACCCATAAAAATTGAATGTTATGTATTGGAATTTATGAATGTTAGGTTTCATCCCTTAGAAATTGCAATTAATTAAGCTTAGATTTGAAATTAAGGGGCCAATTAAGGAATTATTAATTCCATTTTGATTGAAAGGGCCCAAAACATAGTGTGAACATGTAAAACACATTACAACACTAAATTAAGGCATCACTTATGTTATTGATTATTCCCAAATTAAGTGAGGAAAATGGATACTTTTTATCACTACCTATGTATTAAATAAGAGAATATTGTACTAATAGTGGTGCAAAAAGTGAGACTTCTTTTAAGGATAAGAAATTATAGAGGATTGAAAAATAAAATAAGGTTAAAGATGCATATGAAGATGATCTTGATTATGTGGAGGCTAACTTTGTGAGAAGGATGAAAAAGGGCATAGGTAAGTACAAAGGTAAATTAACTTTCAAATGTTTCAGTTGTGGATAGATGTGTCACAGTGTTTCAATATGTGCTAATAGAGTTGTGAATAATAAGAACAAGGAAATCGAGGGTAGATGACTGAGAAGAGATATTATATTAGAGAAGATTCAATTATTTTTAATGAAGAATATCATTATGAAGATGGTGATGTTAATTGATGCTTGTTCTTGGCTTTAAAATATGAATCAAATTCTACTAACTCTAAGAGATGTGTGAAGGAAAGTAGTCTAGAGATAGAGAGAAAGGCTAAGGTTGGAGGTACCTTCGTAATTAATTTTTATGTTAGACAGGATAAGAAATATTGGGCCATTGATAGTGGATGTTCAAATCATATGATGGAAGAAAAATTTAAGTTTGTTAAACTTTAAAAATATGATGGATTATTTATTCAATTTGGAGATGATCTAGGTGCTACAATTTGTGGGATTGGTTCAATTAGTTTTTATGGAAAGCATAATACTAATGATGTTTATTATGGTAAGGGATTAATGCATACCCTTTTGAGTATTGGTCAGATGTATAGTAAAGGATACAATCTCATGTCTTAGGATAATGTATGTGAGATCAAAAAAGGGCCAGGAATGATGATTGCTATTGGAAAGAGAACTAAAGAAAACATCTATTAGCTAAAAGGTGTTCATGGTCCCTAGTTGATGAATCAAATCAATAAAATATGGCTATGGAACATGAGGATTTGTCACATCAATTTTGATGATCTAGTAAGAATCATTTCAGTTCAATCTTCTACCAAATTACTAGAATTGGTGCATATAGAATTGTATGGTCTAATAAGAGTGAGAAGTATACAAGGTGATAGGTGTTAAATGATTTTAGTTGATGATTACTCTAGAATGACATGGGTTACTTTTCTTAGAGACAAATTTGAAGCCCTAGATAGATTCAAAGCATTAAAATCTATGGTTGAGAATGAGATGGATTTGAAAATAATTTTTTTCAGATATTATAGAGGTGGAGAGTTTACTTCTAATGAGTTAACATGTTTTGTAAGAATCATGGTGTAAAGGGGCACTTTTTTGGCCCTAGGACTCCACAACAAATTGGATTAGTTGAAAGAAAACTCAAGACAATTTAAGAATCTAGAAGGACTATGATGAAGGAAGTTAATCTACTAGAATTCTTTCTTCTAGAGAGAAGCAATACATACTGTTGTTTATACACTCAATAGAATTCAAGCCAATGCTAATAGAACAAAGACTCCCTATGAGTTGTGGTATGGAAGGGTTCCTAGTATCAACTACTTCAAAGTTTTTGGAAGAAAATGTTACATCAGAAGAGATGATGAAAACTTAGGAAATTTTGATGTGAGGTTTGATGAGGGTATCTTCCTTTGATATTCTACTAAAAGTAAAGATTATAGATGCTACAACAAGAGGCTAAGTGTTGGAACTATTAAAATTTGGTGATTTTTTCCTATCTTTCATGCCCCCTGAGTCTTCATGTGAAGTTTACCTTTGGCACATTTCCCTCATTTTCATGATGCTTTACCCACAATTTTCCCATATTTCCACATGGAATTCTTCCATGTCTGCATTTTCCACCTTTTGGTCCACATCAGCATGAAATTACCATTGTCTCCTTGACCCATTATGCATTTTATGCTAACATGACTCTGTGTTGCCTTTTGGAAAGACTCATTTGATGTCACAATGATCAAAATTTTCTTGTAGGCACCGTTCGGCTTGAGTTCTTCATGGTCTCAACGACAATGGTTGACTCACATTTCGGCAGGAGTTGTGACATTGATATGATGTATTGATGAGCTCATTGTGTCATACCAATTGGTGGTAGAAGGTACGCATCGGCAAAGGTTAAAGGTTTTGGTGAGTGGTCATGGTGAGGTGCATATGTCTCACCAATGGAGTACAATGGGTTTCTTTCAAATAGCTTTCGGTGAGAGATAGGGTTTGTGGCATATGGTCTTGGAGAGTGTGAATTGTCTTACCAACTATGCCAACCAATGTGTTTTGGCCAGACTAGGGGATATCGATATGAGGTTTCGGTGAGTGACCTTCAGTCTTGCTGATGAAAGCAAATGATTTATCGGTATGATGATTGAGATGTCTCAGGGACAGGTACATTATGGGATCTCTTTGGCATAGGTTAAGATCTACGGTAGGAAGTCAGCGAAGTATGAATGTCTCATCGACAGGTTGCTAAAGGTTTCTATTGAGTAGCTTTCAGTGTAAGATTCTCTTTCTCTTGGTGACAGGTGTGTGTTTGGGGCTTTCAGTATAACAATATAATATGCAAGAGGTCTCCCCAAGAGTGATAAGTTACAACGACCATATTGTTTCATGTGGACTTTTGGTATAACAAGGGGTAGTCTCTATAGCATCTCCTTGATGTTGTTTTGTCTAGGCGAAAGAATTTGAGGGATACATTTTGGTGTGAGTGTGCCTATGTCATGGCAATATACATAATCGATGAGGATTCTTGATGAAACTCAAGGCGGTCGACATAGGGTCTCCCTGATATCTATGAGCTATAGCGAAGCTAGTGAAATGAAAAGTGAAGTTTGGTGAAAGACCTATTGTGTCTCAGTGACTTGGAAGTAATAAGGGGCTTTCAACCTGACTAGGTGAGTTTAATATGTTTTCTCCCTGATATCATAGTGTTACAAGAAAAAAAAAGGGGAACAAAAGAATACTATATGGCTTTTCTGTGATAGACGATATGCTATGGTGACATAAAGGTAGATAAAGACTCTTGGTGAAACATGAACTATCTATATGGTCTCTTTGATACCACTGGGTTTTGGTGACTATGAATGAAAATGATATGAGCACATCAGTATGGGACATTCTTGTGTCACGATGATAGGATTGAAGGCTTTTGATAACACTTTGGGGTCCTCTGTGAGATGTCTCATCGACATCACAAAGTCAAGGTGAAACAAAAAGAACAGGGGAAGAGATTAATGAGTGAATTGCCTTTGGTATAGCTTTCGTCTTATCATGGCCATTGTCTCACTAATGAACAATAGAAATACAAATCACTATGGCTAACATGTGAGTTCATTATGTCATTGTTGGCTGACTTGATTGGAGCCCAAATCTTGTGGAGGGCCGACATGTTTTTTCAATATGACTTATTTTCTCATGCTGGTGTATAAATAGACATTGTAATTATAAAATGAGGACCAGTTATTTAGATTATTCGATACGCTGCAAGTAGATACAGTAGAATAAAATTATTAGATCAGAGAATATTGTTGCATGATTTCAAAATGGTGGTATTTATGAAAATCAGTTGATGTTGCTACATTTTTCTGGTGTCAACTGTCTATTGAATTAAATAAAAATACTGCTAAGTTGTCTCCAAGCTTTATGTCTTCTAGTTGTTTAAATTGACATAACAATTTTATGTTAAGTTTATCAATGCACATTTTCTATATCTATGTGATTAATCAATTGGTTCTTTCAAGTAAAGACTAAATCCTTGTAGTTGATCACATTAACTAGAAGAGTTTCATTTGGATTATTAAAGTAAAGCTTAGTAGTTACAGTTTTACATGTTTATACAAGTTGTAAACATAATGTATGCCAGATAGTTTGAAATTTCTCCAGGAGGTGTTGCTCATCTTGATCTCATTTGAATCCACATACCCAACAAGGCATTGGTCTCTGCAATTTCATCATTTAAATTCATTCAGTTTCTTTATATCTATTAATTAAGCATTTTAGGATTTAGATCAAACGGTTGCTATCAAGGTTGTTTTCATATGTTCACTTCCATTTTCCATTGTGAATAAAGCATTTCAGAAGGATAATCATAAGATAAGTGTACTCAATTCAAAAGGTACACCCACCTAGGTTTAGCAACACCTAAAGAGTAGAAGGTTGAGTTCTCTTGACCTTGTCTTTTACCCTAAAGCGTATCAAGAGATTGGCAACCTCTTAAGGCATTCAGCCTACGTTTTTGAGAGCTAACAAATTAGTGAATCTACTAGGGAATACATTTAGAATCAAGGCCTTAATCATAGAGTTAGGAACTATATATAGACTCCACTGGGAATAAGAAATATCAATTATTTTCTCATTTTCGATAAAAGTGAGTGGTGACTTTGACATAAATTTTACAACTGTTCATCATGAATGGAAGAAAATCTTAGTACAGGGGAGGTCATACTGGAGCCCCTACTAGCAGCAGTAAGTGGACACACAAAGATGATAGAGCTAATAAAGGAAAGAGGATCAATGAGGACATGTGCATAAAAGACAAAGGCAAAGAACCAAGAGCACATGGTGAAACATATAATTGCTATGATACATGTAGAGATGATTCAAGTGCAAAACTTTGTACTCCTAAAGATCAAAAAAATCCTTTCTCTTCTGTTGATCCTCAGAAATAGGCTGAGTTTGAAGCTTGAAAGAAAGTTGAGTTTGAAGCTAGACTTGAGCCTGAACAAATCAAAATTTAGCATGAATATGATCAAAAGATGGAAAATGATCAAAACTAGATTAATGAGAATATGATTTCTCAGACTGATTATGAATCTTTGACTTATGAGGAAGTCAAACTATAGTTTGAATCTCAGAAGGAGAGAGAAGAATAGGAAAAGGCCCAGATGATACAAGCAATGAAAGAATTTGAATTGCAAAAAAATAAAAATGTTGCTCAAACAGCTGATTGCCCCCCAAAGTATGTGCCACCTCATAAGTAGGGCAATGATGGTTCAGGGCCTTCTAGTCCACCTGTATCTCCTCACCATCAGATGAAAAATCATCACAAGTAGCCAAATCATCTGCCTCATATTCCCACACAACATACAAATATGCATCCACCTCCTGGTCAACATCACATCCCTAAGCATAATGCACAATACAATAATCCTATGCATCAGTATCAATATCCACCTATCCCTCCCCCTCACCAATATGTAGCAATGATCAAACAGTTTGATTTGGTAGGGTTCCATCTATGCCCTTACCCTATGGATAGCAGCTAGAGAGGTCTGGTTCCCAAGTTTACTGGGAGCAATGCAGTCACTGCTGAAGAACATCTAAGGAATTTCAATGTGTTCATTCAAGACATAGGTATGCGACATGAAGATTTACACATGAGGCTGTTTATGATGTCACATATTGAAGATGCCAAGGATTGGTTTAACAGCTTGCCAGCATATTCAATTAATTCTCTTCAAGTATTCCAAGATTGATTCCTAGAGTAGTATGGGAATTTGAATGCACCAGATGTAGATCTTTATGAACTGATGAGGATTTAGAAAAATAAAAATGACTTAGTTTATGAATTCAACCAAAAATTCAAAAAATTGCAGACTAAGGTACCTCCTGGATCAAGGTTGCCAGATTCTATAGCTTTAAGTGTTTATTAAATGCATTTGATTCCAAAATAGGGTATGAACTAAGAAATAGATTTCCAAGAGATCTAGCTGAAGCACAAAATATTGTATTAACAATTGAAAATAATAGGAAGGCTACTTGTATAATTAGTAAAAGAGACAACCCGAGGCCTCCTCAACAAAGAAATAATTATTGGTACAAATAGGAGAATACATACATAAAGGAGAATAGAAATGAGAGGCCAAGGTTACATGATATGCCTTATAATACAGATTGGAAGGATGGAAAACCTATAATAGCAAGGCCAAGAAACAAAGAGACTCCTGATCCATTGAGCAAGAAAGGAACTTATATGGTGAGTAATAATTACTTCTATGAAGTTTGTAATTAGCGACATTCCCTAGATTATTGTGTTGTATCCCAAAGATTGCAAGAGGAGGGAATGTTAACAGAAAACAATGGAGATGATCACACAATGTATTTGACTTCAAATACTTTTCACCATGTGGAGGAGAGGGACTCATCTTCAGAGGATGAAGGATATGAGTATGGTGTTTCAAATCATAAGTATAATGTCCATATGGTTGACCAATAGGTCTTTTATGATTTTGATGAAGATTATGTTGAGCCACATTCTGATGAGGCACCTACTCAATGCAGTGTGAGGAGACTTACTGAAGATGAAATAGAGAGAATAACCATTGCTGCAGTTGAGGAAGCAAGAAGTAAATACTGGTTGAGAAATAGAAAAGTAAATGATGTAGAAGGTGTTTCTGGGGGAATTTTTATGAAAGATCAGAAGGCAACACAGGGAACTGTGAAGATGTCAAAAAAGAGACTATCTGATAAAGATGAACAAAAGCCTATCCAAGGATAGGAAGTTAAGGAAGAAGTGAAGGAATTACATAAGGAGACACAAGTGCCTGGTCAGCCTAATAAAAAAGAAAAGGAAGAAAACAAAGGAGATGTGCTAGAACTGAAAAAGACTATTAAGGTGGAGGGCTCTTCTTTTGACTTCACTCAGGCATTATCCCAGGTAAAAATGTATGTTCCACTACTTGAGATGATGAAGATTAAAGAGTATAGGGATACTGCTATTCAATTGATAACAAGTAGAAATGAAAAATGTATGAATTATGAAAGCAAAGTAGTTGTTAAAGCAGTCAGTAGATAGGAGAAAATAAATAATTTTGAAGTTTGCTTGAGTGATATATTATCAACTCTCCCTCAAGTTGATCCTTTTTTCACTACGTTGCTTATAAATAACAAACTGTTGAGAAATTGCATGATAGACTCTGGTGCTGCTATAAACATTATGCCAGTAGGAGTTATGAAGCAGCTTGGCATGTGGGTTGATACTACTGGAGGCAAGTGTTATGCAATGGACAATAGGCATGTTCTTGTGGTTGGTATTATGAAAGATGTTGAAGTCAAACTAGCTACTTATCCAAAGGTGGCTTATAATATAGACATAACAGTGATTGATACTCCTCCTCAATTTAGTATGCTCTTATCAAGGAAATGGACAACAACTGTTGGTGGAAATGTTCAACTTGATCTATCCTATGCTACAATTCTAGTGAATGGTCAAGAGGTCAATTTGTATAGGGAGCCAAGAATGAATCAGCTTGTTGACTATGTGCCACAGAATTAGATCAATTGTTTTTGTGATGCTAATCTTGGGAATTTTAAAATTGAACTAGCTCAGCTAGAGTTAACCAATAGTGATCTAATTGAAAAACATAATGCACAGAATTGCAATGGTGTCTAGAAGATGTATTTTGATGGAGCCTATAGCCAAGAAGGTAATGGAGCTGAGATTGTATTTGTTTCACCTGAAGGTATTACTTTTAAATATTCATTTCTATTAGCATTCGAATGTACAAACAATGTGGTAGAGTATGCAGCTTTATTGACAGGCTTGAACATAGTTTTAAAACATAAAATCAAGTTGTTGGCTATTTTGGGTGATTCTAAGTTGGTTGTTTCACAAATCAAATCAAAATATGTAGCAAAGCACAAAATATTAAAACAATATAGGAATATTGTATGGGATACAATTGAATTGTTTGATGTGTTTTCAATTGAGTGGATTAACAGGTCAAATAACATAATGGCTGACTTTTTTGCAAATGTGGTGCTCAAAAGAGATGATATTACACTGGCTAGGGTATCACAGATCGAGTTCAAAACAAGGCCTGCTATTCCTGACAACATTTATAATTGGTAGGACTTCAATGATGATACTGACCTACTAAATTTTCTTCATTGTATAGATCAATATGAAGCATAGGAAATTGATTTCAATGCTTTTGTTGAAGAAGTAGATGGGAAGCAAATGGTGTTTGGAAAGGAAATATTATAGCTCAAAATGAATAAGCTTCCTAAAATATTAGTGGCACTAGAAAGGGTGTATGACAAAAATGACCGGTCCCTTATGAAGTAAACACTAGTAAGAAAGGAAGATGTTGAAGAGATTAACCTGGGGACTAAAATAGTACTAAGAAAGTTGTACATAGGCAAGAAGATAAGCCCTACAATCAGAAGAATGCTGATAGAGTTATTGAGAAAATACAAGCATGTTTTTGCGTGGTCTTATGAAGATCTGAAAGCATACAGGGAAGATTTATTTCATCATGAAATACCATTGAAGCTAGACACCAAGCCTTTTAGACCGAAGCAAAGGCCTATAAATCCAACACTGGAGCCTAAGATGTAGGAAGAATTGACAAAGCTCAAAGATGGAGGAATTATCAAACCAATTAGACACTCAACATGGGTTTCAAATTTGGTTCCTATGAGAAAGAAGAATGGTGATATTAGATTATGTGTGGACTTTAGAAATCTAAACTTGGCATCTCTCAAAGATAATTATCCTCTACTCAATATGGAGGCTTTATTGCATAAGGTGACAGGGTGTGACTTACTGTCCATTATGGATGGATTTTCAAGGTATAACTAGGTTAAAATCAAAGAATCTGAGCAATACAAGACAACATTCACAACTCCTTGGGGAACATATGTATATATAAGAATTCCATTTGGTCTTACAAATGCTAGAGCGACTTTCCAAAGAGCCATGGATGTAGCAATTATAGACTTGATCAATGTTATCATGGTATTATACTAGGATGACTTGATTGCTTATTTGAAGAAGGTTGAAGATCATGTGCAACATCTTAAAAAGGTATTTATTAAAGCTCTTGAATATGGTATTAGTTTAAATCCAAAGAAGTGTCATTTTGTAGTCATAGAGGGTAAGATTTTAGGACATATTGTTTCAAAAGAGGGAATTAGGATAGATCCTGAGAGGGTTGAAGCTATTGATAAAATTCATGTTCCCAAATCTTTCAAGGCTATATAGTCATTCTTTGGACAAATTAATTTTGTTAGAAGATTTATCTCTAATTTTGCTGAGATCATTAAGCCCATATTGAAAATGTTGAAGAAAGGACAAAAAATGAATTGGACTGTAGAAGCTTTAGATGCTTTTATATCTATCAAAAGGGCTATCAAGGAGGCTCCTATACTTAAGTCTCTAGATTTTGCAAAGCCTTTTCAGATTTTTTCATTTGCTTCAATGCATACTATTGCTACTATTATGTTACAAAAGAATAATGATGGTCATGAATGGCCTGTGTCTTTCTTTAGTAAATCATTACAAGGGTCTAAATTGAAGTATGACATAATGGAAAAATAGACTTTTGCATTAGTAAAGGCCACAAAAGCATTTAAACCATATCTTGTTGGAGTGAAGGTGATTGCTGTAAGTGGTAGAATGGGGAAAACAAGTTAAACAATGCATCTACACTTCTAAATAGGACATTGCATCTAAGATTAAGAAATTTAAACGAATTTAAACTACAAATCTACAGAAATCTATCCTATTGCTCTCTAACTCTAAAGATTTCTCTAATCTATTTAGCTCTCAGATTTAGAAGCTAATTAAACTATTGAAATGACACTTAGAGAATAAGAATTAAGCTGTTTTATTCCTATATGATTGAATGTGCAACTAGAATGATTCTACAATAAAGCTTCTAAGAAGGAAACTACTGTAAATTGACATAATTAAAATGCAGGATGGATGCTGGATGAATGTTGAATGCTAGAGATGCTGGATGAATGCTGGATGCTTTGAAAAACCTACAGAGTAAGATTGCATAAGTTGGGATCCATTTCCTATAGCCCAAAAGTATATTTATAGCTTTCACGGCAGCATAATTGCACAGGAATACGGGATGAGGGGTTGTGATTCCATCTGGAGAATCTAAAGGCATGGGATGAGAAGATGGAGCTAATCATGGAGAATGGTTTCTCCCCATGAAAACACCAGGCAAGATAAGAGGGAAGGTGGGTGGAAGGTTGTTGAGAGAACTTCCTATAGGTTTGTCCCTGAAGCTTTTCTCGTGAATGGCAGTGCCATTAATTAAATTTTGAAAAATTTAATTTTATTGGTGAGTGAATAGTGGTAAAATTTATGCATAAATTTAAATATTTTAATTTATTTAAATTTAGCAAAAAGAGGATTTGAATAATTTAATAAATCAAACTATAGGGTTTGTTTATTAAATTAAAACAAAAGGAAAAATGATAATAAAAGATTTTAAAATATCTTTATTTAATTAAGAAAAAATGTGATGAGGTAATTACATAACACAAATTATTTAAGTTTGTGTATTTAATTTATGATAGAATTACAAAAGAAGCAATAATGATAATAATTAAATAAAACAAAGTTTTAAATTTTGTTTATTTAATTAAGAGAGAAATGATATAATGAAAATGATAATAATTAAATAAAACAAAGTTTTTAATTTTGTTTAATTAATTAGGAATAGAAGAATTAATAAATGAACTTAATATAAATAAATATTTCTATTTATTTACTAAGTAGAAGAATTTAAGATTAATTAATCAAATAAGTTGTATTCAATTAATTAGATTCTCCAGACCATTTTTAGGTGTCTACATTTTTCCCCTCCTTGAAGTGATGTGTTTACGCATTGCTTCAAAGAATGATTTTGCCTCAACTGCTAGTATTGACGAAAAGTTTTAAAATATGCCCCTGATTTGCCCCAGAAAATGAATTTGGAGATGATAACGATATATGCCCCCACGGGAGATAAATTGATGAATTTTGGAATTTTTTATGATTTTTCAAAATTCTGAATTTTTATGATGATTTGATGATGAATTGGTGAAGAAACAATTTATCTCCCGACAAAATAGTCCAAAAATGCCCCAGATAGATAAGAATAATTTCTCAGAAGGAAAAATAAATCTTTTGAAAATTCCACAAAAATAACCTATAAATGCTCAAAAGGTCATTTTCAAAAGTCATTTGTGCATTTGACTTTGACAATCTTTTGATAGAGACCTTCAGAGTGCTTAGAGCTTTCAGGATGTCGATCCCTTACCACACCCACCAACTCAAGCATGTGCGATGTCACCAGCGTCCGGCTGACTATGGACCTCCGGTATGTACCCCAAATCCTCCTCGTGATTTGTGCCCATTCTCTTTGTCTTTTTGCACATGTTTTTAGTGTTTTAGCATGCAGCGGATGCGGTTTAGCGTGTCCGCGATCTGTTGTAGTGTGCCATAGTTTTTAGCGCATCCGTGAAGTTTTGTAGCCCGTTTGTGCATTAGGATAGCGCGCCAAAAGTTTTAGCACGTGGGGTTAAATATGTAGCACGCCAGTGGAATTTTATAACACGCCAAATTTTTTAGCGCGCTGGGCTATTTTTGTAGCGCGTCCATAAGATTTTGTAGCGCGCCAGACATTTTAGTGTTTTAGGTTGATTTTGTATCGCTTGGAGGTATAGATTGATGAAACATTGTGCATTTTGATTTTCGTCAATTTGTTGGTGATTCCATCTAGTTTAGTTTGATCTTGACTAAATAAATGGTAAACGATCTCATGATTAGCGAGATCCATTGATTTGATAATTATTACCCTCATGATAAGCAAGGAATAATTGAGAATTTCTGAAAGAATGAACCTGATTGATAGATGAGGGTTCTTTCTTGATAAATTGATCGTTTGATAGGTAAAAGCACAATTTTTAGTAATTGATAACCTCATGATATTGGATATGCTGATTGATAACATATTGATCTGTAAAATGTTCTATTTGTATGATAATAGGAGTATTTAGATGTTATTCAGGTGCAAGAGCAGTTCCCTTGGCCCTTTGATATGATACCACAACTTACACCAGATGAGAGACAACATATTACTGATTGTGGCTTAGCGACATTATTGGATATGCCCCATATTAGACTTAATAGGGGTCTGTTGACAACTTTAGCAGAGTGGTGGCATAGTGACCACAACACTTTTTACTTACCTACTGGCGAGATGACTATGACGCCAGAGGATGTATGGCGTATTCTTTGCATTTCTTTTGTTGGAGAGATTATAGTGCATGATTTAGAGGAGGTTGGTGGGGTAGAGGCTATGCGGAGAGTCTTTCAGGATCCGCAGATTGCGAGAGAGTGGATTCCATGGGTTGAGATGCATGATTCATATGCACCACTTTCGTTAGTTTTGGCCAGCTTTATTGGTGGATTCCTTTGTCCTGATAAGAGGTCAAAGGGTCTATCTCTTGGGTGGGGTCGGGTGTTAGAGGGTCTGGTGGCCCATAGAACGAGATATGCTTGGGGTATGTGCATGCTTGCCCAGTTATATCATGATTTGCATTAGATCGTGTACCTCGGTGGGAGCTACCCTTCTCCAGGTATGGACATGGGAGCATATTGCTGTTACGCGTCCCGTGCCAGTGTTAGCTAGACCAGTGACGAGGCCTTATGTGTTTCGGTATAGAGGCAGGCCTACCCAGCATATGATGGGTAAGCTTAATTATTAGAGGCAGATTATTGATGATGTGGAGGCAGTGACCTGGCATCCCTATTTGGACTGTGATGTCTAGGATGATGATGATATTGAGTTGGGGTTCTTGTCTGATTCAATGTATTTGATCGGGAAGAGCCCCAGGATCTTGGAGCGATTCTTGTTTCGTCGCGTCTACAGACAGTATGGTATTGTGCAGTGTATGCCATAGGGAGTGGTACATTATGGATGGCGACGGATAGATGTCAATGATTGGGGTCCTAGTTTTCCTTATGGGGCACTTGTTGAGGGATATCATGCTTTACATCCATCAGCATGGGATGTCCGATGGGATATTGTCGAGGAACCTGTTACTCCTGAGTACGGAGAGTACTTGGCTCTACACCCTCCTCCACGTATTACTATTCTGGATGAGTCCGTACCAGCATCAGCACCAGCACCAGCACCAGCACCAGTAGGGGGTGTTCAGGTTGGTCAAAAATGGGGGAGAGATGATGATAGTGAGAGTAGCAATGATGATGATAGTGAGAGCAACGAGGAGAGTAGTGATGATGGCAATGATGATGATGGCGGAGATGGGGGGAGACCAGGCGTAGCAGGTACTTCAGAGCCATCTTCTAGTGTGCCTCATAAGAGGCAGGCTATTACTTCCTCGTCGGCAGATCCATCAGAGGTTGCAGGTCTTTAGGTATAGGTTCAGACCTTACAGGGATAGCTAGCACAGGTGCAGGGCTTACTAGCATAGACACAGGCTCAGATGCAAGCACAGCTAGCCACTGCACAAACTTAGATTACCTCTTTGATTGGTGAGAGAGATGGGGCTAAATAGGTAACAGTGATGGTACAGGCTCAGTTAGCGGGTATACGAGCATAGTTGTCCACTTCCCAGGCACAGATCACAGCCTTGACTGCAGAGTGGGATACTGTCAGACAGACAACAGAGACAACATAGGCGACTGCAGAGAGATTGTAGAGAGTGGCAGATGGGACCTCTGTGGCAGACTACATGCGAGAGGCCATGCGGGTAGGTGTCAAGATTGAGTTTTACAGGAGCCGCTACTATGAGCTTTGCCCCCCAGAGCAGAGGGTCAGTTATGCTCAGTCTCGCTCAGAGAGGACTCGTTCGAGGATAGTGAGCAGAGGTGTGACACAACCTCTTCTGAGAGATCGAGAGATCCTAGGACATCTGGTGGTGGTAATGATACTGGCACAAGACCTACTCCTTTTGGTGGGAGCACCACTTGAGAATATTTGTGTACCCTTTGAAAGACATATACAGCTATTTTTGACACGATGTTATTTTTATCCTTTTCAGACTTCATTGTATACTTGACATTTGATGAGATATATATGTGTAGTGGTTCGATTGATCTATGATGTGTTCTACATGATTTATGTGATGGATGCATTGATTTTATGATGTATTCTACATGATTGATGTGATGGATGCATTGATTTTATGATGTATTCTACATGATTGATGTGATGGATGCATTGATTTTTATGTTTTATGATGATTTATTGTACTAGCTTGTATGGATGCATTGATGTTGATGTGATATGATATGGATGATGCATTTCTTTTCTTAATGAGATGTCATGTATGATAAATAAAATGTGATGTAAATGAATGATGAATGAATGAGATGTAAATGAAATGAAGTATGTAAAAATGAAATAAAAGTATGTAAGGAAAAAATGATATACGGATGAATATATAATGTAAATGAATGATATATATGGATGAATTTGTGATATGTGATAGATGAATGAATGATGTTTAATGAATGATGAGATGTAATGCAATGATGTATCTAAATGCAAATGAAATGATGTATATAAATGAATGATGTATGGATGTATCCAATGACAATGTAAATGAATGATATACAAATGAAATGTCATGATGTATCTAAATGTCATGAATGAAATGTAATGATGTATGATGAAAATGCAATGATGAAAATGTAATGATGTATGATGAAAATGTAATCTCATATTAATGAAATGAGATGTAAATGAAATGTAATGAATGAATATGTGATATGTGATAGATGAATGAATGATATTTAATGAATGATGAGATGTAAATGTAATGATAAATGATGTCATGTAATGAATGATGTTCGAATGAAATGTAATGATGTAATGTAAATGTACATGAATGAATTGTAAATAAATGATATATGAATGATATGTAAATGAAATGATGTATGGATGTATGATGTATCTAATGAAATGGAAATGAATGATGTAACATAACGTGTATATGATGTCATGAAATGAGATGTTTATTGTGAAATTTATGATGATATGAAGAAATGATTTTATATGCATGCCATTATGAAAATTGTATGTGTCAAGTATACTCAATCTTTAATAAGAAAAGATAACATCATTTGTGAATGAATCATTGTAACTGGTGCAACCAGTACTCTGCAGATGTATTATTATGAATGCAATCTATGAACCATGCAATACCTATTTTATGAATGCAAACCTAAGTGTCATTTCAATAATCATTTTATTCTGCTTTGTATCATCGTTGAGCTTTATTTTAAAATGTTGAAAGTAAATACAAGCATCAATGATATGAGATAGACCAATGATGACCTGAGTATTTCTTTCATGTTTTTTGATATTGCAAGCGAGCACAAGCATCAAGGTATAAGATATACCAATGATGACCTGAGCATTTCTTGCATAAACAAACAAGAATTAATCCTTTTCTTAAGTGAATCAGAATGTCACCCATGATACATGGTAGAGCACTTCCCCCGACAATTCACAAAGTAATAATGACTAACTCCCAAACAACAAACAAAGAAAAGTATCATTCTCCTTCCTTGCTTCCCTAGTTCAATACATCATCGAGTAGCTCCAAAGAAATGATAAGCAAAGCACAATAATTCAAATTCTACTTAATGTATTTTCAAATCATTATTCAGATTAGATCATCAGTGTTGAAATGTGTGTGCTGATGTTGGCATGATACTCTCAGACGCTCGACCAAATGATGTAACTTCAAGACCTATCCTAGGTGTCTCAGGGACTGATCAAAGATTAGTCTTGCCTACGTTATACATGCAGAGACCACGTAGTTTGACGGACACAGACTCCACTTTTGACTGATGTAGACTCTATTTTTGTGTTTTCAATATTATGAATGTTTTTTAGATTTTTGATTTTCTGATGTTTTTAGATTTTGATTTTTTTGATGTTTTTGGATTTTTGATTTTCTGATGTTTTTGGATTTTGATTTTTTTGATGTTTTTGGATTTTTGATTTTCTGATGTTTTTGGATTTCTCAAGTATCATCACTTGGTGTTGTCATGTTTGACTGTCTTTCCATTTAAGCTGAAAGTCCATTGTACCAAATAACATTAGGATGTTGCCCCCAAGCTATGGTAAAACCTGATATCTCTGCCATGATATGGATAGTGTTAATGATTATCCCAAATGATAGATGGAAATGATATGAAAAGAAACAATCGTGACAAAATTGTGTCTAAAATAGATAGAAGAGCTAGTAAAAATCACAAGTAGCGCCTGTTTGCTAGGTTTTCATTACTTGTTTTTATTGTGTCCTCTTTCTTTTTCTCTTTTTCCTTGTATTTATTTATTTATTTATTTTTTTGTATTTATTATTTTTCTATCATCATGACGCCTGTTTGCCAGGTTTTCATCAAGACAACTTTATTGACCATGCACTAGGTATCTTCAAGTGTAGAATCGCCTGAGATGAATGCTATTCATGGGCTCCTCCAACATGTCTCCTTCTGGTGTAGACAACCGGTATGCTCCTGATCCATAGAATGATATGATAACATAAGGCCCTATCTAGTTGGGTTTGAACTTTCCCTTCTTTTCTCTGTCTACTTGATTTCTAGGGTTTTCTCGTAGGACCAAGTCTCTGATCTGGAAGACTCTAGGCTTAACCCTATGATTATAGTTCCTAGACATTCTTTGTTGATAGGCTGTCAAATGATTGACAACTTGTTGTCGACGTTCATCAAGTAGCTCTAATTCTTGAAGTCTAGAGATCCTATAATCTTCATCTGAAATGAGTCCCTTTAATGAAACTTGAAGGGATGGAATTTCTACCTCGATAGGTAATATTGCCTCTGACCCATAGACAAGAGCATATGGTGTAGCTCCTGCTGGTGTTCTGATGCTAGTTTTGTAAGCCCAAAGAGCAGGGTTAAGCTGAACGTGCCAATCACGCCCTACCTCATTTACAGTCTTCTTGAGAATCTTTAGGATTGTTTTGTTCAAAGCTTCTGCCTGTCCATTACCTTGAGGGTAATACGGGGTTGAAAAGTGATGTTTGATGTGGAACTTTTCACAAAGCTCTTGGACGTCTTGGTTCTTGAAAGGCCTACCATTATCTGTAATGATCGACTGGGGTATCCCATATCTACAAATGAGATAATTAAGTATGAAAGATGATATTTGCTTCCCAGTGATTGTGGTTAAGGGAACCACCTCCACCCATTTTGTAAAATATTATGTTGTTGTGAGAATGAACTTGTGTCCATTAGATGAAGATGGGTTAATTTTCCCTACCAGGTCTAATCCCCACTGACAGAAAGGCCATGTAGTTGTGAATGGATGTAGCTCCTATGCTGGTGCATGTATAAGATTTCCATGAATCTAGCATTTTGGACATCTCTTGACAAACTGATAAGATTCTTGCTCCATATGTGGCCAGTAATGCCCCAAATGAAGCAGTTTCTTGGCTAAAGATAATCCACTTGAATGTGTACCACAAATTCCTTCGTGGACCTCATGTAAAGCGAAAGCGGATTCGTTATGTTCTAAACAATGCAAAAGAGTACCATCTAGGCCTTGATGGTAAAGGGTGTCAGCAATAATGGTATGTTTGGCAGATTGGCATATGAGGTTGCACTTTTGATTGCGAGAAAGATCTAGCGGTAAGATATTATCTTTTAGATAAGTATAAATGTATCCATAAATGGAAGATTGGGCACTATCCAAAAGGCTTATGGTTTGGGATTTGAGATTTGTGTATGCAAGATTTGATACTTGTTCTACAATAAATCGATAACGATCTTGCGTTTCAGGCATTTGTAGAAGAGATGCTATTGTGGCCATGGCATCTGCTGCTTTATTCTCTGATCTTGGTATTTGCTCAAATTTAATTTCTATGAAGTATTTTCTTAGGTCATCTACCAGCATCTTATATAAAATCAGTGTGTCATCCTTAGTTTGGTAATCATTGTTAACTTGATAGATGATTAACTGGGAGTCTCCATACACCTGTAGTTCTATGATTTTCCAGTTAATAGCCACTTTAATTCCAAGGATCAAAGCTTCATATTCTGCCACATTGTTAGTGCAACGGAAGGTAAGCCTGTAAGATCACGGAATTGTGTGCCCAAGAGCTGTGACAAATAAAATTCCTGCCCCTGATCCATGTTGTGTGTAGGATCCATCAAAGTAGAGTTGCCATGGTTGTGTTGTAACATTGAGGATATCCGCATCAGGAAATTCCATGGTCATAGGATGACTGTCTGATAATGGAGCTTCTGCTAATTGGTCGGCGATGACTTGTCCTTTGATAGCTCACCTTTCAACATACTAAATGTCAAACTCACTGAGGAGCATGACCCACTTTGCCAACCTTCCTGTTAAAGCTGCCTTGCTCAGTAAATACTTGAGAGGATCAATTTTTGCAACAAGCTTGATAGTGTGAGTGAGCATATAGTGTCACAATTTTTGTGTTGCAAATACTACTGCTAAGCATGATTTTTCAATGAAGGTGTAGTTTACTTCATGTCCATTGAGTGTCCTGCTGATATAGTATATAGCCTGTTCCTTTCCTTCTTTATCCTCTTGTGCTAGCAAGGATCCTAAAGAAATATCCGTTGTTGTGACATATAGCAACAATGGCCTATCTTCACTAGGTGGTACCAATATTGGTGGTGTCATTAAATACTACTTGATGTGGTTGAAATTATTCTCACACTGTTCATCCCATTTAAAAGACACATTTTTATGCAAAAGATGATTGAATGGATGACACTGATCTGCTAGTTGAGAGATGAATCTTCTGATGGACTTTAGTTGGCCTTGTAGAGATCTTAATGTACTGATATTCTTAGGAGGTGGAATTTCCATGATGGCTTTGACTTTTGTTGGATCTACTTCAATTCCTTTTGTAGAAATTATGTATCCAAGGAGTTTTACTGATGTTACTCCAAAGGCACATTTCTTAGGATTCAATCTGACTTTGAATTTTTCCAACTTGTCAAATATTTTGGCCAATATCTCTAGATGTCCTTCCCTGGTGTGAGACTTGCCTAAGATATCGTCCACATAGTCCTCCATGAAGGTGTGCATCATGTCATGGAAGATTGTTGTCATAGCTCGTTGGTATGTAGCTCCTACATTCTTTAACCCAAAAGGCATGACGTTCCAGCAAAAGGTGCCCCATGGACATGTAAATGTTGTCTTTTCTTGGTCTTCAGGAGCTATCTTGATTTGATTGTATCCTGAAAATCCATCCATGAGTGATAGCATTTGATGGCCAGCTGTTAGATCTACAATCATGTCTATGTTTGGTAAAGGAAAATCATCCTTTGGACATGCTTTATTTAAATCCCAGAAATCAGTACATATTCTAATGGTGTTATCTAGCTTTGAAACAGGTAAAATTTTGGATATCCATTCCGCATAATCAATAGATCTAATAAATCCAGCATCTAGTAGTTTCTTCAAATCATTTTTTACTAATAATGCAACATGTGGATGCATTTTTCTCAGCTTCTGTTTTACTGGTTTAGTGCCAGTTGGTAAGGATAAGTGATGCATAATGAGATCTGTGTCTAAGCCTGGCATGTCAGAGTATGACCAAGCAAAATTGATGCATCGTTCTTCAAAGAATTTGATAAAATCTGGCTTTTCTGTATCTGTCATGGATGCTGCCAGGTGTAGGATTTTTTCTTTCTCTGTTGTGCCAATATTAATAGACTGTGTAGGTTCTATCAACACTGATGATCTTTCGTGGTAATGTTGGGGGAGGATGTCAAGCCTTCCATCCTTTGGTGCCTCAATGAGGTTTTCACCATCGGATGCATTCTTTGTTTTTACTATTTTAGGATCAAATACTACCATAGAATGGTTTTCACCATTAGATCCATTTTTTAATTTCATATTTTTGCAACTGAAAGGCTTGGCATCCTCCTGCCTAAAAGCATCGTTAAAAGAAGTATTGGTAGAACAAGTATTGGATTCCTCACAACAAAGGTAGTTAATAATGGCGGAATCATTATTAAAAATAGGGAGATCAATAGGATGTCGGGGTTCCCATTCGATAAGCTCGGGATGTAGTAAAGGCAACGAATCATTAGATGGGTTGAGGTCAGCGATTGTGAAAGCCCGGATGGAAATGTCATCTAGGTTGTTAGTGGTTATGTCGAGGCCTACAAAGGTATTTTCTTCCACATTATTTATCTCAATCGATGTCCGTTCATCTTCACTTGAGTCATCGAAATTTTGTGTTTCAAAGACAATAGGATTAAAACTCGAGCTTTGACCCTCTTCACATTTGGGGGTATACTTTTGATAATGTCGATCTGAATATCTTCATAGGAAACATCTGATAAGTTGTGCCACTCATATTCATTTGAATATGTTTCAGAGTTATCTCTTATTTGAAGAATGCGCTCCATAGTTTTATTGGTGATTTCTGCTCTTGCTTTTTCTGTGTATCCTAATCCGGTTCTTCCATTTTGCTAAATTCTGAGGACTTGGATTGGTTCTGTCACACTTTGTTTCCCTTGCTCAAGAGATCCTTGTTCTGCTACATATCCTAGTCCTGTTTTATCCTTATGTTGGAGTGTAAGAGGATGGATTGGTTCTGTTATGCCTTGTTTCCTTAACCCAAGAGGTCCCTGTCCTGAATATCCCATCTTTTCCAAAATAGTTTTTCCCTTTCCATATTGATTTGTCTCTATGAGGTTACTTGTGGAAGTGGAAGCGTCCTCATCCTTATAAAGCCAATTTAGTATGGCCTTGTCTTCTGATTCTTCATCTAAGCTCCCAGCTTTTACAAATCTGCCATCTAATGCTGTTGTAGATTGTTCTGAATTGTGGGTGTTTGTAGATGGTTGTCCATACGTTTGTAAGGAGGGTAACATTTGTGATAGATAAAATGAGTGTCCAACACCATATTCACTTATTCCTTCATCACTTATCTGCACTTCCTTAGTGAATTGATGTGTGAGTGGAGCCAATTGTTCTTCAACATTTGAAGGGTTAGATTGTGCCACCCTTATCTCTTGTGATTTTTGCTGTTTTGGAAGCCACTTTGATATGAAGTTCTACTGTTGCTCACCATCTGATGTGCTAACTTCTCTATTGTGAGGTATGAATGTATCCTGAGATGTCTTCAATGTATGACAAGCTTGGGTGTCATTATAGTCTACTGTGATTGTTACCTCCTATCCATTGACGGGAAATTTTAGGCATTGATGATAGGTGGAATGTACTGCTTGCATATCATGAATCCAAGGGCATCCCAATAGTATGTTGTATGTTAGTTCCCTATCTAAGACTTGGAAAACCACCTTTTGGACAATAGGTCCCACTTGAATGGGTAATATGATCAACCCTTTAGACGATCTTTCTTCCTCATCATATGCTTTGATTGTGAATTTTCTTCTTGTATCGATGGCTTCATCTGAGTATCCTAGTGCATGAATCAAATTTAAGGTACAAATATTTAAACCAGCCCCTCCATCTATCAGGACACGCTTTACACGGTGTTTATGGATGAGGACTTCAATGTGAAGAGCGAAATTATGTGGATGGGTGAGTGACACATCATCATGTTCAGAAAATGAAAGGAAATGAGGTGTAGATAGATGTCCCACCATAGCTTGGAACTGACACACATCTAGATTGTTAGGTACCGTGGTTGATACAAGAGCTTGCTCAAGAACCTCCTTGTGTGATGGGGAAATCTTTAAAAGTTCCAAGATGGATATTTGCGCCAGTATTTTTTGCAATTGATCGATGAGATTATATTGATTAGAGGGAGGATCCACAGATGGGGATGATATTGATGCTCCTTTCAATATAACTTTGGATTGTGCCCTTGTTGTGGCATTAACCGGTTGGTACTCTTGTTTCCCTTTGAGTGTGATTACATTAATTTGGTTTTCCGATTTGTCCATATGTTGTACCAAATTAGTAGATGTAATGTCATTGTTCCAATTGATTTGATTGCATAATTCCTCATCCTCCTTGGCGGCAGAAAAATAAAGGATTGTTGTGTCATAAACATAACCAACATTCTTGCCTTTAGTGTTTGCGGAAGAGGATTCTCCCTTCTAATAATTGGGTAGAGGATTTTTGAATGTCGTATGATCTTTGTTTGTTTGGGGTCCCTCTACAAATACTTTCTTTTGATCTATGAGGTCTTGTACCGCATGTTTTAATTGCCAACAATTTTTAGTCATGTGGCCTTTATTTTGATGATAGTGACAGTAATGTAAGTCATTCCACCATGATGGTTTGACTTGAGGGTCCCAATTTCTAGCCTCTTGTACTTGAATGAGTTTTTCGTCTAAAAGTTCTTTGAGGACTGATTCCAATGATTTTCCTAATGGCGTGAATTTTTTGTTTATTGGATGGTCGTTGGAATGATTGGGTTTTTGTTTCTCCATTGTTTTGATTATTTGCTTGATCACTACTTTGCTTGACATTAAAACCATTTTTTTGTTTGTTTGTAGTGGTTGGCGTCAAGGTGAATACTGGTTTAGATGTGTGTGTATCGATCATGGTATCAATATTCTTGTTCTTTTTCCAAAATCTTGGCTTTTCGTTATTGTTGTTAGAGGAATTGTTATTGTTTGAACCTTCAATGAAGTGTTTGATTGTTCCTCTTTTGATTAGAGCTTCTTCGATTTTGAGCCCCTTTTCAATAACTTGTTCAAATGTAGATGGACATTGTAAGTCCAATCTGTAATTCATGTCATCCACTAAGTTATCAATGAACATTTCTATTTTCTCCTCTTCAGGAATAGACCTAGGGTATTTAGAGAATAGCCTTCTACATCGTTGGAGAAAGGAAAGAAACTTTTCACCCTTTGATTGTTTGGTATTGTAGAGTTCTTTTAAGGTCACCCCATGTTGGATGTTGAATGAGAAGTGTGTTATGAACCTATTGATTAGTTCTTCAAAGGATTGAATCCCAGGTTCCAATTTTGAAAACCACTCCATGCAAGTGTTTCCTAAGCTTCTTGGAAATAATCGTAGTAAGAGTCCTCGTGTGCGAACTCTATGCTCATGGCTCAAAATTCCCATACGTGGTCAAATGGATCGGTTCTCCCATTGTATTTGTTGTATGTTGGGTATTCACAATACCGTGGAAATGGTATCATGTTAATGCTTGGGTCAAATGGATAAGGGCAAATGTCTTGTAGGGAATATCTTTTTGCTGGCCCTTGTTGCATATTTTGGAACTGCAATTGTAATTGTTGGATTTGTTTTGTCAAAGCATCTATTTGACTTGGATTTTCTATACTAGCTGAGTTAGGTGTGGTTGTTTCCTTGAGTTGATTGACATCAAAGTCTTTAGGAAGCTTAGCACCTTTTTCGGCTAATAGTAGAAGATACTTCTCCATGTCTTGCTATAGCATCTTTTCCATAAATTTATGGAAATGAGGGTCTTGTTGAACTTTCTCGATTTCCTCTATAGTTATTTCTTTCTTGTGTGAATTAGTGTGAGGATCAGTGTTTCCATATCATCCCCAAGGGTTTTCTTCAGCCATGGCTACTATTCTTTTGTCTTCTTCTTGTTGTTGCCTTTGATATGCTGATCATGTGAAAATAGGCATACAAACATTAAAGTTTTACCCTAGACTTTGATCTTGGATAGTTTGATTGAAGTGTCAAGGTTTTGATTTAAAATATGATTTAGTCTTATTTAGTTTCATGATTAAAGGATGATAAAAATCCTTGATAGGGAAACTTTGATAGAAAATCTCATATTTGGTGATAATGACACTTCGCAAGATGTTTCAAGATATAGGTGTAAGGGTAAAGTTTTCCTTTTGTATTACCTAAGTGTTTTGGACTGTGAAAAAAAAAAAAATGTTCTGGATTGATGAAAACCTTGCTATCGATAAGGGAAAACTGACAAAATATCTTACCAGCTCTCTATTTTTCTGACTTTCTGGAGCGCTAAAATAGAGACCGTACATGCTGAAACAGAGATTCAAAGCACTAAAACAGAGATTGAAAGCACTGAAACAGAGATCGGATGCGCTAAAACAGAGACTGTAAGCACTGAAATAGAGACTGTAAGCACTAAAATAGAGACTGAAAGCACTGAAACAAAGACCAGACGCGCTGAAACAGAGACTAAAAGCGCTGAAACAGAGACCACATGCGCTGAAATAAAGACCTAAAGTGCTAAAACATAACCATGAGGTGCTAAGATAGAAACTATCTTATTCTATGAAACTCACTTGGTCTGGTATCGTATTGTATTGCTGGTTGTGGGATGTATTTTGGATGAATTATTTGACTGTGATTGTGGTGTTACCTAAGAGCTCTTCTTTGATAAAATGCTTGTGAATCTAAGGGAGCTACCACATAGTTGTCTGTATAACCTCTAGAGAAATCGTGATACCTATGAATAAAAGTCCTATGTTGGAGTAGAACTTTCCTGCTTTGGTATAGAAATCGTTGCTTTCTTCGAAGTTGTTTGTATGCAAGTGTTTTCTTTGGTTTTCTGATTCGTTTGACAAGAGATTTCTTGACAAACTTGGTGGATACCCAATCTCGAATCATGAGAGATCCACAAGTGTTTTAATTTTCAGGATTTTCTTGTGATGATCTTATCTGAGTTTAATGAGAGAAAACACAGCAAGCAAAAATAGAATGGTTGTCTTTAAAAATCCTAGAATCTAAACAGATAGTGTATGTTCTTAAGAATCAAGCATGATTCTTTTTTTGATTTTCACTGGTTTAGAATAGATAAGACACTTCAGATAGACTCACTCCTAGAGACAAAAGGTCATCATTATATACTCGAACAGCCCACAACTTGGAATTGCGTCGACTCACACAGCCATCTCACCCCCTAGAGGGCACTCGTGTTTTTGTCTTTTCTAGGTGCTTACTCAGAGTGACGGAAGTGGATATTGAATCCCCTAAGCAAACAGTCCTTGGAAATTATATGGTGAGTGCTTGAGGGTAGATTCTTCCCCACCCCTGCACCGCCGAGTATTACAATGTTTAGAAACTGACAAGTGTGCTTCTAGTTCTAGGTTCTTACATAGGGTTTCCATTCAGAGTAGCAAATGGATAAACTCCCTTGAGAGACCTCCCAATCTTTAGAACAAAGATTTTGGGGATGGTTATCCTGCACACTTCCATTGAAAGAGGGTTTCCCCAAATTCACATAAATTTTTAAGTGGGTTGGAATACCATGGCTTTTGGCTATCCCCACTCAGGTCGTTCCCGTAGGGTGAGTACT
This sequence comes from Sequoia sempervirens, assembly GCA_007258455.2. NCBI lineage: Eukaryota > Viridiplantae > Streptophyta > Pinopsida > Cupressales > Cupressaceae > Sequoia > Sequoia sempervirens. The sequence goes on along the minus strand of VDFB02049217.1, from coordinate 32,828,058 downwards.
TTTTCCCACTACGGCAGGCCTGTCTAAAGGTTTTAAAAAGCTTGAAAATGCATAAAGTAATAGTGAGTCTGGTATTCTGATACACCCAGTTAAGGGGAGAGCATAAACCTATCACCCAATGACAGCAGAGAAATTTTTCTTTTTAAACCCAAAAAAGATGAATGATCTAATCTATATGGAGATATTGCTCCATAAAAATATGATGTTCAATTTTAATCTCAAAAGAAAATTGTGAAGTTTCTATCCTAGGATTGATCAATTTTTATCCATTTCTATCCTAGGATTGATAAATTTTATCCATTTCTATCCTAGGATTGGTAAATTTTATCTATTTCTATCCTAGGATTGGTAAATTTTAACCAAGAAAAAACACAGAAATAGAATCTGGCCGCGGACGCGTCGGATCTAGATAAAAAATGATTTTGAAGATAAGAAAGTGGCACGCTGAAATATAAACCCGACACACTAGAATAGTGACGTGGCGCGCTGGAACAGTAACTCGGCGCACTGTAACAGAAACCCAAAGCGCTGAGACAGACCACCGGTGTGCTGCAAAAAGTCACAATTCCGTGAAAACTTTCACGCTGATACCTGTAGAACACAATTTTTAAAATTTAAGAAAAATATGGGGTTATGCCCCACAGTGGGCGCCAATTTGTAAGCGGTAGAATGGGGAAAACAAGTTAAACAATGCATCTATGCTTCTAAATAGGACATTGCATCTAAGATTAAGAAATTTAAACGAATTTAAACTACAAATCTACATAAATCTATCCTATTGCTCTATAACTCTAAAGATTTATCTAATCTATTTAGCTCTCAGATTTAGAAGCTAATTAAACTATTGAAATGACACTTAGAGAATGAGAATTAAGCTATTTTATTCCTATATGATTGAATGTGCAACTAGAATGATTCTACAGTAAAGCTTCTAAGAAGGAAACTACTGTAAATTGCCATAATTAAAATGCAGGATGGATGCTGGATGAATGTTGAATGCTGGAGATGCTGGATGAATGCTGGATGCTCTGAAAAACCTACAGAGTAAGATTGCATAAGTTAGGATCCATTTCTTGTAGCCCAAAAGTTGTATTTATAGCTTTCACGGAAGCACAATTGCATAGGAATATGGGATGAGGGGCTGTGATTCCATCTGGAGAATCCAAAGGCATGGGATGAGAAGATGGACCTGATCATGGAGAATGGTTTCTCCCCATGAAAACACCAGGCAAGATAAGAGGGAAGGTGGGTGGAAGGTTGTTGAGAGAACTTCCTGCAGGTTTGTCCTTGAAGCTTTTCCCGTGAATGGCAGTGCCATTAATTAAATTTTGAAAAATTTAATTTTATTGGCGAGTGAATAGTGGTAAAATTTATGCATAAATTTAAATATTTTAATTTATTTAAATTTAGCAAAAAGAGGATTTGAATAATTTAATAAATCAAACTATAGGGTTTGTTTATTAAATTAAAACAAAAGGAAAAATGATAATAAAAGATTTTAAAATATCTTTATTTAATTAAGAAGAAATGTGATGAGGTAATTAAATAACATAAATTATTTAAGTTTGTGTATTTAATTTATGATAGAACTATAAAGGAAGCAATAATGATAATAATTAAATAAAACAAAGTTTTTAATTTTGTTTATTTAATTAAGAGAGAAATGATATAATGAAAATGATAATAATTAAATAAAACAAAGTTTTTAATTTTGTTTAATTAATTAGGAATAGAAGAATTAATAAATGAACTTAATATAAATAAATATTTCTATTTATTTACTAAGTAGAAGAATTTAAGATTAATTAATCAAATAAGTCGTATTCAATTAATTAGATTCTCCAGACCATTTTTAGGTGTCTACAGTATCAATCAACTCAGGATTCTTTAAAGTGAGAGTTGTATTATAAGGGTTACACATGATAGTGTTGATGTTGAGTGAGGGTCCTTTTTTATTGTGTTATCTTACAAGGACAATATCTAAGTCAAATTTTTATCTCTTGTGTGCTAGGCTCTATAAGGACATGAATTCCTTGTTCTTTTCTTCGAAATCCTTTCCCATTATATCCAAGTTGTTTCAAGAGCTCATACCTTTCCCATAAAGTTTTTCCATCTCTTTTGGTTTTGGTGGTTGTTGGTTACCTATCTCATCAAATTTTGTTGTGTAACGTATGTCCTCTTCTAGAGTGGATGAAGTAGATGCTTATGAGTTTTCTTTTGAATTTTGTGTTGACATAACCATTGGCTATTTTTTATTTTCAATTTCTTTTTTTGTAATTGTAGACATGTAAAATATATTGATTGACATTGTGCATTTGATCCTGACTTACTAACATTGTTTCTTCCTAAATCATCCTTCGATCTAACCATTTAATCAAATTCCCCTATCTTATTAAATTCATCAATACTTGTCTCTTAATTAAATAATTCATTTTATTTGATTAAGTCAATTCCTTTTGTTAATTAAATCAATCCATCTAATCTAATTATCCCTATTTAATTAAATAATCAATTTTATTTGATTAAATCTCTAAGGTCTATCCATTAAATTAAATAAATTAAAACCTTATTTAATTTAATCTAACACTGTCCCTTTTGATTAAATAAATCAAAATATTTACTTAATTAGCCTCTTATCATATTTCTCTCTTTTTAATTTAATTAAATCCTAAAATCTAAGTCAAATAAGTCACATCATCTAATCTCCTATTCAATTAATTAAACCCTTGATTAATTTAATCTAATATCATGTCACATCCTCTAGATAATGCAAGTTGCACATGAAAATAGATTTAATTCATTTATTAAATCCCTATTTTCCTCACAAGGCATCTTTTTGGAATATTCTCTCAATTTGAATTCAAAATTCCAAGTCAACATGTACATCCAGCAAGGCAATAACTCCATCTTGCTTGTCCTTTGCCTTGAGCCAAGTGGCATTTATTGCATTTTCCCTTTCCTCTTACATGTCATTTCAACAAATTTGAATTTCAAATATTGGCATTTATTGGCACAAACCCCAAATCTTGCACATCCATTATCCATTCATAGCTTGACAAGTGGCACCATATCATTGGATGAATGTTAGTCCCACATTGCTCAAATTTGGACTTTCACCCATCTTGAAATCCTATAAATGAAGAGCTCCTCTCCTCATTTGATCATCCACAATCCAAACAAAGTTACCATGCTAAAATACTTGGCCATTTCTATCCATCATTTGAGTTCTTAGCTAGGATTTTTGCAGATTTGGCTTGGAGCTCTCACCATTCATCATCAAAGTGGATCAATATCATCTTCAACATTCGAAGCTTGCATCTTAGGGATTGGGAAAGGGCCAATTTTCACATCAAATTTGCACCAATTCTCCCATGGGATTAAGAGTTTTCTTGCTTAATTAGGATTCAATCTTTATTTTGTGATTTTATTGTGTCTTTCATTATTTTCTCCCTAATTTGAGCTATGTCAATGAATCTCATGGGGAATCCTTGTTTTGGCTTGCATTTCTATGTTTAACTCATTTACTCATGTTGTTTTATAGGTACCTCGGCTTGGGTTCGCACATTTGGCATTAGAAGTAGGGTTGGATATCATTAATTCTAACCTTTTCTTGAAAATTCTACATTTTTCTTCACACATAGGAAATTCCAACACACGCTTATCAGCATCGCTATTTTAGCAGTGTTGCGGGCTCATCAGCATCACTATTTTGGCACCACAGGCTTCTTAGCATCATTGTTTTAGCACCACTAGACTCATCCTGCCAAAAACATTCAAATATTTAACTCTGTCACTGGACTCGTTGAATTTTATGACCTGTTGAATTTTTGAAAATAATGACACTGGACACAAACTCCAATGCTAGGCAAAATTGTGATGCAATCAAGCTCTCTAGCCTGACACAGAGTTCCACTGATTGGTAAAGTGGTGCTGTAAGTGCACTGCTAGAAAAAAAAATCAGCGACACCTTCATGAGTTGTGATGCTGGGAGATAGTAAAAGGGAGAATTCATTTTCTTTAGCATGTGCTTTTGATTTATGAGTTATTTACATTCTGTTTTTTGTTTTTTAACTTCTTTTTTTTCTACAATCTGACTTTTTTCTCTCCTTTGTAGGTTGCAAATTGAAAACTAAAGGAGGAGGAGTATGGTGATGATATCTTATCCAATCAAAGTGTTTTTAAACACGTAAGTATCTGTTTAACACTTCTTTAAGAATTTTTCATCCTTTCATCCTTAGGGCACTAGTTTTAATTTGGGCTGAAAAAGAACCTTTTAATTTCTTCTTGTAAAAGGTTAAAATGAACAATAGGATCAACAACTTACTAGATTTCGTTAATTGGATTAACAAATTGAACAAATGTCTTACAGTTGTGATTTGGTGCTCTAAAATGAACTCACATATTTCTTTGAGGATTTAAAACGAACAAGTGTAGATTTGTTTTTGTGAGGGCCTACTTAGGCTAAAGCCATTGAAAAAGGATGTATGCACTTCTCTCACACTTTATAGCAATCTTGAGAATCAAAAGGTCTTTTTCATGACTTTGGGATGAGATAAAGCAATCACCTCCACACTTCAATTTGGACTTAAAATTGAACAAAATCTTGTGTTAGTGTGAGTGGGGGCATTGTTGCATATATTCTCTTTTCTTGTGGCCAACAAGGATTGATCGAGTTATGAATAGTGTTCTTCATTCACTTTTGTTTATCCTAGAGGGCCTACTTTGGGGAAAAAGTACTCACCCAAGGGAATGGATCAACCGGTAACACTATGAACCTGAGAGTATTTCCAACCAGGATATAAATGTGGATATTGGAAGAAATGCCAATATCGCGTGGTTGACTCTGACAAGATGGATCCGGAAGGGGACTCTTGCCACATTGGGTCAACTCCTACGAATGGAAAGTCCTTACTAAAACCCATGTGATAGAATTTTCTAAAATCCTTAATCTATTTGTTGGTGTAAGAATAGTCATTTTGAAGCTGCCCCACACTTTTACAGTCTTCTAGTAGAAATGGAAAGCATGCCATGGGAGTTTCATGGGTGTTGATGCTTGGCTACTCCATATAAGTGAGTTTTGTGGAGGGGAGCCAATGGGGTCAAGCATCTAAACATTCACTAGAGATAAGCGTAGCTGGACTTGTCCAAGTGGGAATCCAACAAATATTGTCTTATACATCCATAGGATTGTACTTATTCTTGGGTTACAAAATGCATTGCTTGATCGAAAACATCTCAAAAAAAAACACTTAACATTATCCAAATTTCAAACCCTTTTGAGGACAAATACAATTGGCTGAATCCATATGTTATTGCTTTCCCTTGGGATTTACATCCTTAGAGGTTTATAAACATTGGATTATATCTCAATTTGTCTTTTTGAGTAAACAATAGGAAACCTTTTCCTCAAGTTCATTAAATGTCCACATAACATATCTTGTGGAGTTTGAAGAAATTAAGACATTGGACACCTTAGTTTGAAAACCTAATTGAAGAAAGTGTTTTTGGTAAAATAAAGACATTAAGCAAAGCTAAGCAAAAAGAACTTTCATATGTGTGTTGAAGACTCATAACCTCGGAAATCCAAAAATGTTTGTTCAAATTAAATCATTTCTTGGTTACAAAGATCTTTAGGAAGCATTTACATGCTCTTCAATACCTAGGTCTAGGCAAACAAAGTGTACCTTTTTAGGTTCACCTTAGGATCAAAACATATCAAAATCTCTTTTTCATCCATCCTTCAAAACATTCAAAACAAATTTATCTCACCATCACCTTTTGGAAAATCTTGAAATCACCCTCAATACTAGGCTTTGTGGAAAAAATAAAAATCATCAAAATCATTGAGACTAAATCCTTGAAAACATTATCAAAATCACTTTTGGCTAGGTATGTGTAGATGCATCCTCTTCCATATACTTAGTCAAAATTATCAAATTCATCTTGTCTAGCTTAGTGTATGTAGATGAATCCTTCTTCATATACTTAGTAAAACAAATACCTTGTTTGGATAGGAGTGGGCAGATGCATCCTTCTTCCCACAAATATTCAAATTATCATCCTTTGATCAAATTTATCCCTTAGATCATCATCCAACATCTTAGGGTCTTTTTTTCAAAATACATAAACAAAATCAAAATCAAAATCAAGGAACAAATCTCAAAATCAAAAATCAAAACCCAAAAGTCCCAAAAGCTTAGTATCTTCCTCAAAAGATTTACCAAAAGATCATAAATGTTCACCCATCCATCTATTTACACCATCATCATATCACCTTTTGATCCTCAAGATATCCTAGAAATTTCTACTTTGGGGCTTAAAATAGGAATCAATCCAAAGAGTCAAGAGATTCATCTCCCATTCTTAAAAATATTGGTCTTTATTTTATGGTTCAAACTAGATCTCAACACAAGAAAAGCATTGAAGCCAACAAAGAAACACCCACCTCAAGAAATCTTAGCCAAACGAATGTTGAAATAAATCTTGCCGAATCAAGCAATCCTTTGACTCTCTCACAAAATCCACAAGAAGAGGCTCAAGGAGAAGACCTCCCATTTGGAATGTCTCATGACAAAATAACAAAAATGCTTAAAAATCTGGAAAACCATGAGATTTTCAATATCATGATGAAACTCAACCCTTCATTGTATATGCTTGAACTAGCAAAACAAGGGGCGAAGTTGCCTTCAGATTTTGACATAAGCACCATAGTGGAAACATCATTTCCTCTAATATAATCTACCATGCCCATCTCATCCACACCCCCATCCCAAAATATCATTCAAAACATTTTGCAAATCACGACATCTCTTGCTCCTACCCAACCCAACGTTAATAAGGGAAGTGCATTTCTCAATGCAATTCAAACACACCCCTTGTTAATAATCAAAAATTGGATGCAATCATCACCTTGGAACAAACCATGCCCAAAAACCCACTACATAAGAATGTTTCTCTCACTTTCGATCACGATTCATCATCATTTTTTCACGCCACACCTCAAACTTCTCTTCTCACAAACTCACAAGAGGAGGGAGACATGTTCGGACCAGGGGGAATTTTTGACACCACAAAATTATCGCAAGGATTCAACCCCCTTACATTTCCACCCCTTCCACCATTGCCATTATCATCTGCACCACTCCTTGGATTAGGGCTTCTACCCCTACCAAGTATCAATCAAACCTATATCCCAACCATGAATCAAAGAATTTCACCAAACACCCAAATTTTTTTGTTGATATCACAACAACAAATGATAAACACACAAGCAATTGAAAACACCCCCATAACATCACAAAACATGATCTCTCAAGGACCAATTACATCAACAACGCCACTCATCACTCAAACCACCACATCAACAATACCATCCACCAATCAAATAATCAACATGACATCATCATTCACCACCACTACGAATGCCATTCCAAATCCAACACCACCCCCACCACCACCAACGTTCATCACATCAAACCAATACAATGCAGCATTGCAAGCTGCTTTTCAAAGAGGATACCAACAAGTGTAGAAACAAAAAGTTGTACACCTAGGTGCTCAAGCTACACAAGTTTCCCAAGCTGCACAAGCTGCCTTACAAGCACAATGAACACAACAAGCACAACAATCCCAAGCTTTATTACAACAACAACAAGAAGAAGAAGCTACCCAAGCATTACAAGCACACAAGGTTACAAAAGCACAAGCTCTATTGCAACAACAAGCAGCACTAGCACAAGTCACACAAGCACAAGCTCTATTGCAACAACAAGTAGCACTAGCACAAGTCACACAAGCACAAGCTCAAGCACAATCTCAATATCAAGTACAACAAGCACAAGCACAAGTACAACTTCTTGCACAAGCAGCGCAATTGCAAGCATATCAACAAGCATTAAAGAAATACAAAGAGCAACAAGAAGCAGTAGAATTAGCATCCCAACAACAAGCATTGTTTAAACAATAGCAAGCACAACAACAAGTGCAACAACAAGCACAAATCCTAGCACAACAACAACAAGACCAACAACAAGCGTTGTTCATACAAAAGCAGGTTGAAGCCTACCTAGCTCAGCAGAACATACACATACCATTGCAAAACACATTAACCATGATTGTAACACCCCAAAACACTTTCATCCCACCCCCTAATCGGAAAAATGATGTCATGACACAAATTAGGTTGCTCTCACAACAAGTGCTCAACCTTCAATCAAGGCAAACAACAAAAATGCAAAGCAACTTGTGCCCCTATCCATTTGATAGGAGCTTAGAAATGAAACCATTCCCTAAGGGATTTGAAATCCCCAAATTTGACAAATATCGAGGGATGGGAAAACCTGAAGATCACATTAGGGAATTCCAAGTTTATTGCATGGAGGTCGAATATGACGATACTTATCTGATGCAACTATTTCCTAGGAGCTTGGTAGGTCCCACTATAGAATGGTTCTCTTGCTTACCTTTAGGAATTAGAACATTCCAAGAAATTAGGGACGCATTCATTAAGAACTATGCATGTAACATTGCAATGGATGTTATTCTCGAAGAAATCTCAGCTCTGAAACAAGGAAAGAATGAATCTTTTGCTTCATTCCTTCAACGATGGTGATCCAAGGCCAATTAGAGCAAGTGGACCATGCCAGAAGAGCAATAAGTTTGCACCATCATAGCCAACCTTGAAGGCCGCTTGGCATTTCATCTCAAGGTTCAGGGCATCACCACATATGATCAATTGATCCCCAAGGCAGTTAGCATTGAAAGAGCCCTTATGACTCAACCCATAGAATCAACATAATACCATGAACAAAAAAACAACCACCCACCATCTAATTACAATGATAAACCTTGTACATGGGCAAGAAACAAAAACGTCACTAATGATGGTGTTGCCGATGCCAAGGT